>ML812797.1:5621-52918 GCA_009831015.1 Picea engelmannii
ACAGGACAAAGCTGGCTGAGAAGAAGAAGATGGGTCCTCCAGGACCATGCTCAGGTCGCTCCTGCTCTCGGTACTCCATGTCTAGGACCATGTGGGCCTCGAGACATGATCTCCTAGTTATCCCTAGATATCGGGAATAACATAGCCCATTGGGTGACTAAGGTTTATAAGTGTTTTAAATGACCATTCTAGATCTCTCCTAGAGTCTTGCGGAATTCTGTTAGGTTTTGATAGGATTTTTTAATAATTAAAATTTTACGTAAATTGGAAATTTTAATTATTTTTGATGAAAATGTAAATATTTGGTCCTTGTGGATTTTGTATAGGGGTGTGAGTACTCAAATAAAATGGCTTATAAGTTATGACCCCCTACACCCTTGGACCAAGTTTTATCTCAATTGGACAATTTTTTCTAGGTCATTGTCCATAAGGAGTCTAAGTCAGTCAAAAGTCAAAAAATAGTTGACCAAGGTAAAAAAAAACAAAAATTGCAAAATGTCTAAGGTCATGAGAGAGTGTGGGGAAATTATGTCTAATGTATTTACTAAGTTGGAAAAGTGAAAATCCACTTAGAAGACCCCCCCCCATGCCAAGTCAACAACCAAAAGTGAGTCTCCCTAGTGAAAGGTGCGCCCCCCTTCCTCATGAACTTAGGGAAAGTAAAAATTAAATTGAAAAAAGTGTCAAAACCCTAAGTGCGCCCTTCCTACAGTCTAACATCATGTTTGAACAAGTGGAAAGGGGTTTCCCTCCTTCACATCTCACCCCTCAAACCATAACTCACTACAAAACCCTAAAAGTGCACCCTCCTTGACTTGTTCTCTCTTGGATGGGTGAAACTTGTAACTCATCCAAGAGGGGTCTCTCCTCTCTTCATCTTGTAAAAGGAAGCCCTCTCTCCTCATTTTGACAGGAGTTTTTCACACCAACTTTATTATGCCAAAATCTCTCCTCACTCTCTTTCATTCTCTCCCATTTTCTTTTATGATTTTTGGTGCCATTTGGTAACCTTTCTTGGAGTAATAAAGTGAAGCTTTGGAGGATCTCTTGGTGTTCTCTTGGTGTATTCTTGGTTCTCTAGTATGGTATTTTCTCTTGGTAAGGTAACATTGTAAATTTTGTTTATCTTTGTTCCACATTGTTTTACTTGAAGAACCCTAAAGAAAGTATTTTGCTAGGGACAAATCTGTAGTAGTATTGTCATAGGTTTATGTGATTTTTTTTTTATTAGTGTTTGCAAAGTATTTTGTAGGCCTTTTAAAATATCTCAACTTCTTGCCTCATTGTATAGCAAGGATTTACGGATTTGTAGGTTGTCAAAGCTTGAAGGAGGAACCCCAAAGGCTTCATTCTATTCCATATAATTTTCCGTTTTAATTTCAGCCTTCTATTTACTTATTTTTTGTTCATATTATCATTCAAATCTTTCTAAAAAAATTCAATCTTTAAGTTCATATTTTTATTGTAAATATTTTTGTACATATGCTAACTCAAAACTAACATTTTGTGGTGATTTTTAGCATTTTCCAGCAAGTTTTCTTTGTTGATTTATGCAATTTTTCATCATAAAAAGAGGAGGTGCTGCCCAAAATAGGCTACTAAAAGCTCAAGAAAACTTCTACAAGATTTGATGCAAAATCCCTCTCTCTCTCTCTCTCATTTTTTAAAACTATTGTAAGCATTCCAAGAGAGTCTCTTGGGCTTGCACTTTCTTTTTCTTTCAAAGTTTAAAATATGTAAATTAATTTTAATTGTTTTCCCACACCTTGTATTGTGCTTGGCTCTGTCATCCTTGCAAAATCGTGCTGGCTAGGATTAGAATTTTTTTTCTGATTTTTGTTTTAATTAATTTTGTCCACCTTTGCCACAAAATCGGAAGGCTTTGTCCTCCACCTTGTGTCAAAGTAGTGTGGTCAATGTGTTTAAGTTATTTATGTTAATTAATCTTTGATTTTCCACACCTTGCATTGTGCTTGGCTCTGCCATCCTTGCAAAATTGTGTTGGCTTGTGCTTAAAATTTCACTTGTGCAAAGTAAATAAAATTTACCTCGCCTTTGCACCATATTCCCTCCCCTTGCCACTTTGTGGTTCTTGGGTAATAAGAAAGAGCAAAGGATTGAGTGGTTAGTTTAATTAGGCACCCATTTCTGTTATTGTTTGGCCACTAAAATAAAGTGACTTGCGGAGGCTAGAAGGGGTTGAAGTCAGGGACGATTTCACGGCACTAAGTGTCCTCCTTGTTAAGTGCCCAAGCACATTGGACTTGACCTGTGGAGCTAGAGGAGAACCTTGTTGTTTTTATTATTGAGCACCCAACATTTTCTCTTGGTTAAGGGATAAGGACTTGGAGTAGTCACATAGCTTAGGATTGCAACTCCTCACATCTAAACCACTAAGTTAAGAAGAAACTTATAATTAACTAAAAGCAACCTAAAACACTTGCAATTTTTATTTCAACAATTCATTTTCAAGAATTTTCTTTCCAGTTATTTTTTGCAAATCATTCACATTATTTTTTTTTTTTTTTTCAAGCATTCTTTAATTCTTCCGGAAGTAATTGTTTATATGTAAAATTATTTTGTGAATCATTGTGTGGATAAATTTATTTCAAGTTGAAAGATACCTTTTTGTGAAGTAAAGATACCTTTTTGTGAATATTTGTTCAATGAGTGGAATTTAATAATCTTTAGGCATTGGTCTAATTATGGTTAAATAAACAAAGGTTTCTTTGTCATTGAAATATTGCATATTGCATTGGTTGCTTGTCATTAAGTTGGGTAATACTAATCAACAAATTAATTAACTCCTAGAACATTTAATAAACCTTCACATAGTTTAATAGGGTCTACCCCCCTTGGCTTCCCTAGGAGTGAGCCTAGACGGAAGGAGTCTAGATTGAGGTGACATAGGGTCTGGATTCAGGTTTGTACCTCCAAGGACACACCAAGTGGGTTGGAGACTTCTCCATGTTTGTAGGTGTGTATTAAGACGACAACATACCCCTATCCTAGTTTCCACCATAATTATCAAGCTTCTAAAGTTATTTGCAATGGTTTTGTTGAGGAAGCAAGAGGATTTACACCCCTTAATTTCAAACCCTAGCTAGGTTACTTACCTTGAGAAGTAAGAGGATTTACACCCCCAAGGGTTTAGTAGTCATAGATCTTTCTTTAAGACCCCATTAACCCATAACTTAAGACACTAATCTTGCATTGGAGATATAAATTGCTGCATTGAAAAACGTGAAAGTTTCAAGTATTGGTCTTCTCTCACTTGAGTTTTGTTCCCCTAGACTTGAGCTACCTTGCCTCATTGGGGCATACCCTTTAAATCACAAATTCTTTTGGCTGTGTTGCCATCCTTATACACACCTAACAACATGGAGAAGTCTCCAACCCACTTGATGTTTCCTTAGAGGCACAAGCCTAAGTCCAAACCCACTGTCACCTCAACTTGGACTTGTTCCATCTAGGCTCACTCCTAGGGAAGCCAAGGAGGGTAGACCCTACTTAACTAAGTTAAGTTGATTAAGTTTTCTAGGGGTTAATTTTAAATCTTGAGTTAGGGGACCTAACCTAAATGATAATCAACAATGCAAATGCAAATCTTTAATGAAAAACAAACCCCTTGATCTACTGATCCAAATTTATGCAGGAACATAATGAAATACAGAAATACACATAAACGCAGATATGCAACGGAAGTAGAACTTCATTTCATTAACAACAAATGACTGAAATATGCGTACACATAGAATGGAAATAAAATAGCTCGGGCGCTGGTAGCTTATCTCTGAAAAGAGATGTGGAGGCTACTGGCCTATGAAATCTATGTTACAATGAGGCTCGAAGGCCTATATATTATTGAGAAAGAATGGAAAACCCTAAACATCCAAAAACCTAACCCTAGGAGATAAAACGCCAGAATATGGGCCCCGTTGGGGTAAATTGGTACATCAATTTCCCATGGTAGTAACTTTGGCATACTATCTCCATTTGACGCACATGATACATCGTTAGAAAGATATATCCGAGGACTACACTGCTAACAGCGAATATCGAGTCCGGAACGGACTCATATTTTCCAGAGCATTCATGCCCAAAAAACATTGTTTAGGGCCTCAAAACGGCTCCGGAAGTTCAGGACCTGAAAAACTGCTAAAAATAGTAAATTGTGTTACAGTTAAGGAAACTGAAAAACCGAAAGAAACAATGGTGTGGGTCCAAGTGGAATAGGTGGGTGGCCACCAATATCCACCTGGATCATCTACAAGTTATACTAAGACTGGTGCATAAAGATGGATAAATGAAGTCAATAAGATTATACAAAAAATTACAATTATACAAAAGTGAATGTTGCTATGAGATATCCACAATAAATAAATAAAATTAGTTTACACTTTAGACCAATTATGAATATTTTCTATAAATTGGAAAACAACATGAAATATATATATACTATGAAATGAACAACTAAATGATAATGTGATTAAAAGTGATATATCTACACAATGGATTAGATCATGAAATGAATACTAGATTTATAAAAATATCCCCAAATGAATAAAGAATGCTTATATCAAAAGTAGAGGTGCTTTAGTATATGTAAACATCCACAAAGAGAGAAAGTGACCTAAAATATTAAATTGCTTGGAAATAGAAACACATGAAAAGTAAATTGCTTGAAATGTATAGTTGCACAGCTTGAAGGAGTTGAAATAGATTTGAGAACTTGAAGTGCAATGTTATGAAAGTTGTGTGTAGGTTAATTTTAATACGTTTTAAGTCTCTCTTGAATTAGGGGGATTAGAGTGTGATTGATACAAGCCTAGACTATGTGACTACCCCAAATTGTGGGATCGCCTCCGTCGAGTGACCTAGTCACCCTTGAAGCGCGAGACTTATATCGAGGTGACATTGGGTATAATGTCCCTTAAGTTGTTTCCACTTGGTGGTTAGGTCAGGCTTTTCCCAACCTAAAACTTGTGCGATAACAAAAGGCATTTGATCAGAGTGTCAAAAATCAAGAAAAGGTTAAGAAGACTTTTGATAAATATTTAAGACAAAGGACCTTTCAGAAAGGTGACACAGTTTTGTTATGGGATAAAAAAAAGAGAAGCCAGGGAAACATGGTAAATTTGACAGTTTATGGACATGACCATATATCATCCATGATGTGGCTGGCGAAAATTCTTTCTACTTCAACTAGTTCAATGGAGAGAAGTTGGTTCTACCAATAAATGGGCAGCTCCTCATGTTGTTCTTCAATGCAATCAATTGATTCCCATGTGGCATCCCTTGTAACATATATCTCTAACCCTTATCCTTTGTGTTTTACTTTCATATCATTATTTTTTCCTTGTATACTAGTTCACTTTCTTCTTTTGCACTTTCTTATACATATGTATATTACTGTTGCAACTTCATTTTATTGTTGGTTTCTATATATTATATGTGTGTTGATACATTCATTTGGCGAGACATGTTTGTTTGCAGATCACAAATTCTGGATTCTTGCATGCTTTCCTTCTCTAAAAAGATCAAGCATATGTCCCCATATGGAGCCAATGTTACCCACCAAGTTTAACTAGGATGGACTTGCAGTTGAGCCGCCAAAGAATGAACAAGGAATTGTTCAAATTCAGAGTTTAGAAGTCCAACCAACCAACATGGCCACCTTTCTTCTTCTTCTTCTATATACCGCATTTCCATGCCCCCCATGAGGAATTGTAATAAGATGAATTCAACATGATAAACCTATAAAAGTATTATCCTCCTAAGACTTACCCATGAGTGCATTACTCGAGTGTTTTTTTTACTTATTAATTATTTCTTGCTTGAAAGTTTTTTAAGCGAGTTATAATTTTTGAGTTTTTTCACTCATTTCCTCCAAGGATGGAGTCTGTACTGATGGTTAGGCCTTAGTAAGGTTATATAAGTATAGTTTCTAATGTATATTATGATGCTAGTCAACAATTTGTGAGTCATATGGAAATTGTGCTAAGTCCTCCCTAGGATTTTTTAATGTTTTCAGTTAATCAAAAATTTCCCACAAACGAGATATTTTTAATTGTAAATAAAGCCTAAGTTAAAAAAGTGGTACTAGAAGGAATTATATGTCTTGGATGTATTCATTTTCACACTCAGAATATCCACTTTGCCTAAATATTACCTTTTTGAGGGAAAACAATGATTATTTAATCACTTAAAGCTATTTTCTCCAAAAAAGTCAAATAAAGGCAAAAAATAAATAAATAAATTAGCAAGCCAATAATCAAGGAAACATGTCAGGGACATGCTTTTCCCTTGTCTTCAGTCCACAGCTTGTGTGGCGAGTCTTCTTGAATAGATGGCAACTTGTTTGAGTAAGACTCAAGTTGATGGGATGGGTTGTCACTTGGGCGGATATCCCAAGGCTAGGGTGTGCACTTCATGAGAGAGGTAGCGCACTTTGGGTAGTGGGTGTCAATCCCAAGGAGTATGCCACCAACCTTTGGCATGTGGAGACCTATCTTCACCCTTTCTTGACTCATGGCGAGTTGACTTGAATGTATAGGAGAGTTGGCACACATCCATGCATACACTTGTCTTTTTTCGTCAACCTCCCCTCTTATATAAGAAAGACTCTTTTCCATTGTTTGTTAGTTGGAAATTGGGAAAAGTATACTTGCATTGTATTGCTGTCATTTGTATTTCTCTCTTGAATTGAATAAATAAGACTTTGGAGGTCCATTGTGGGTGGTTTTCATTGTGTGGATGCTCATTGCTCATTGCTTGTGTTGTGTTTGAGGTAACTGTAGATTATCTCTTTTGTTTTTCTTGTTTATTAAGCATATCATTTGGATGTAAGACTTATCTAAACTAGTTTGTTTATGTATTGTCTTATTTTCCTTTATATTTGAGAAATTAGATTTCATGTCTATTTAAGTTAATATACATCTTTTTTTAACTTTCAAGTGTAGGGAATTGCATGCTTAACAATTTTTTGGAAAGAGTTGTTTTAGCTTACAGGTTCTCAAACTTGAAGAGGTGAAGCCTTAGAGTTCAACTCTTCACTCTTCTTCAAGATCTTTGTGGAGCAAGAGTCCCTCAACTATTTCTCAAAGGACCCCATTGCCCAAGGATTCAAGTCTTAAGCAAAGCCTTCCTCTCTCTTTCTCAAAATTTATAAATTAGTCTTTCTTTGGTTACTTTCAATACATGCAACGCTAGATTTCTGTTTCAAGTTAGATATAAATAATCCTTCCTTTTCATGTTAAAAACAAGTAGATTAGATATCATTTAAGGCTAAAGGTAGTTCCTTTTCTAAGGGCTTTGTTATCGCAAAAATTGTAGGTTGGGCAAAGCCCGACCCAACCCACGAGATGGCGATAACTGTGGGAGATTCTACCCACTGTTACCTTAGATAAACCCTCCCCTCGCTTTAGTGAAGGGGAAATCCTACACAAGGGGGGAATCTCGGGTGACCCTAGGGGGAAATGAGATGGAAAGTGGTATTATGGAAGTGATACTCCTATAGGTAAAACTACTAAGTGGAAATTTGCTTGGAAAAAAGTCTCGTAGATGGTTGATGGTTTCCAAGTGCTGTAGTACCTGTGAAAGATTGTTGTACCTGCCTGAGACACAAGAAGAGACAAGTATACAAACTCAAAGATTAAGTGGACAAGCAAGTTAATATTTCTGTCCCAAACTACAACATTAAATAAGAGTATATATCAGCAATGAATAAAGCTAATTACTACATATTTAACCACTCAAAGCATCAAATATTTATTGAGAAATGAAGCATAAAACAAGCAGATTAGTTCGCAATATTTTAGCACAAACTTCAGTGGTATTAGAGGGTTGTTGTATGAAGTTTTCAGAGTATGTTTGTAACATCCAAGTGTCTGTAGCAAAAATTTTCTACAGCAGCGAGTTTCGACCATGATAACAAGCAAGTAAGCTGACCAAAAGTTCACCAATTAGTAGTAGAATGATAGTAATGGCTTACTAGCAAATTTCCATTGTTGAAATGCAAGTTACATTCAAACATATAGAGTAGTTTGTTGCAGCCCTAATGGCTGTAGCTTTAATTTATGACATAAATAAGATATCCGTGGAAAGAGAATATGCCCTAGTGGTTCAAGCAAGCTATTAGAACACAAAATTGATTCCACTTCAAACAATTTGAAAATCTCGTAAAATCACGTTACCCAATGCAAGCGATTTTCTTTCTCCAGTGAAAAATTCAGATTAGTGCCTTTAAAATATTGGGTAAATGGAGTATTGGATGTACGATCTAGATCCACAATATCCCTAGGGGTGTAATCCCTTTTAATCCCTAGGGCATGCAAATCAAACTTAGGTAAATCTAGGAGGGTGTACACCCGTGTACTCTTAGAAACCTTGTCCAAAAATGACTTATCAACTAGCAATGAGATGAAGCTTGATGGAGGGTGTATGCACTTATACTCCTAGGGTTTCAACCAATAACACTATGAAACAAGCAAGAAGAACTAAAAAATTGCATATTTTTCTTACCAATTCCAAGAGAGATGCAATATAAAACCCTAGTTCACCAAGCAATATTCATTCATAAGAAAGAGAAGAAGTCTCCAAGAGGTGAACGCCACCTTAGATCCACAATAGACCAAGATAAATCACCGAAAGACATTTTCATAAGAGAGAGAGATCCAAATTGCCAAAAGAGGGCGCAAATTTCAGCCAAGTATCCTTCTCCAAATGGAAGAGCTATGTCTTAAAATGAAATGAAATGATTCTTATTTATACAAATCTTCTAAAGAGTGTTTGTCCACTTAACTTAGGGTAAACCAAAAAATAATGGAGACATTTCCCTTTATTTTTCCCCTTTACAAAGTAATATTATTTTTTCACATAAGAAAACCCTAAAAAGACATGACATCACCCTTGTAGGGAAACGTTTGGCACTTTGAGCAATTCGTTTGATCTTGGAGATGAAACATTGGGCCTCCAAAGGCCTCCTCCTTGTGCACTAGGGTCTCCTCCATCAATACAAGGCTTCTCTCCATCAAAACGGTACCAAGTGTCAAGTCAACAACACCACCACTCCAAACTCTATCCCCCAACAAGACGTCAAACCCCAAGATGTAGCGCTCTAACTTCCAAAGGAAAATTGTTCGGGTGTTGAAGGACTAGGAGAGGTCCTTTGAGGTGTCTCCCAAGCCTCCAAAGGCTACAATCATCACCCAGTGTGCGGGCCAAGGCATCCAACCTGTGGGCTTCTTGCCCCAATGAAGGCCCAAGCTGGGCTTGTTCCTCCAAATTGTCCACCAGTCGAGGTCCTCTAAAGACAAACAAGTGTGCCCTCCAAGGATCTCAAGTCAAAGTATCATGGCAAGTAAAATCACATTTAATTGAAGATCCCTCCAAGCATGTACATCAAAAACCACCTCATCAAATTAAACAGGTGCTCAAAGACCTATGCAATTTGCCAAGTTTAGGTATGGAAGGGTTGACAAGGTGACCTATTTGGTGATTCATTCCTCAAGTTGAGTGTTTCCCAGGTGAACCCCTTTCTAAGCCATGTGGAGAAAATCAAGTGGATGGGGGAAAGAATTTTGGGAATGGGGTTCATGATATACAAGGGTTTGTAGTGGCTCATTTATGGGTTCTTTTTTAGAGGGTGTGTTGAACCTTCGTTTTCAATGCATCCTTTTTCCAAGCCCATTTATTGCCTTTTTTTTTATGTTTCCAGGTTGAATCCAAGGTGGGGCTTCTACCTAAGCATGAAAAACATTGCCCACCTTGACTCTACCCTGGTCACAGTATGCTTCCCCAAGTTGAATACAATGTGTGAGACTTCTACCTAAGCATGAAAAACAATTCCCACACACAATCTACCTTGGTTGGCATTTTTATTTTGTTATTTTTAACGGGTCCCATCAATTTCTTATGAGAGACATTTCATTGTCCTCAGGGATCCCTGGGAGAGAAACTAGAAGGTTTATGATTGGATTTTATTTTTTTCCAGCCACAAACCTCTAGGCCTTCAACCCCTTCTTCCCATGAAATGAGGTACAATCCCTTCTTGGGTCAATACACCCGAAAATCCCAAAATATAAGGAGACGAACAAGGGGTGAAGTGATGAAAAATGATAAGTATGATCGGGATTGGCACAGTGACTTGTCAAGGAAAACCATCCGTAAGGGTGACCACTTACTAGGGTGCAATGTCAATTACCAAGGTGAAACAGGGAAAAGAGCATAACGTCCAAGCAAACGTTCTATAATCAAAAGCAACTTTAAATGCAACATATTCAAATGTTTGAAATATTAAAGTGACACTTACCACAATAACCAACTTGTACCTCATGGAGCAAGACCCATCGTCTTTTGGAAGAAAGATAATGTGGTGGATACCATCATGATGAACTTGTGGTGAAGTGGGCCTTTGTTTGTGCAAGTGGAAGTTGTCAGCCATTAGTTTCTCGATACTCCATGTCTGCAACCTGAGGACCTCGAGACATAATCTCCTTAGTTATCCCTAGAAATCAGGGATAAAAGGCTTGACAATCTAAATTTTGGAATACTTATTGATATTGTTTTCACTATTTTGGGACATTAAACAATATCATTAAGAAAAGGCTCTCCTTTCTTTCTTTATTAGGCTGTTTTTTTATTAATTTAGAGTAGGTTTTACTTAGAGATTTTACATAGTTTTTGTACATCCTATAACATACTTTGCAGGATCCTCCAAATCCCTTTTGGGAATATTTTCTTTTGTTGTTTTTTGTAGGTTTGCGGACAGCCAAGGGGAGACTCTACCGAATTTGAGCAGATTTGGACCGTCTGGGACCCTGGAAGAACCTATCCTCCTTCCTAAATATTCTTAAAACTTGTAAAACTTGTTGATCTCCCTTAATAAAGGATCAAAAGTCTTCCTAAAAAACAATTGTAACCGAGATTAATAAAATCAGTGGGCTACACAGTGCCTAGTATTCATCCCCCCTGGACTAACTAGTTTGCAGTGTTGTGATTGATTTTATTATTGATTTTATATTTTTTAAATTAGTAAAGAAAAACAAAACTAAAATTTAATAAAAAATTAGACAACCACAAAAGGATATCGATCCCCCAGTGGGGATTGAATACCGGGCATTGTGTATCCCATTTATTTGATTGATTTTGGTTACAATATCTTTTTTGGGAAGACTTGTGATCTTTCATTAATGGATATCAACAAGTTTTTACAAGTTTTAGAAAATTTATTGATGAAAAGGGTGCTCTCAGGAGTCCGAGATAGCCTAAATCCACCAAAATTCGGCAGCACTTCCTCTTGGATGTCCACAAACCTGAAAAAGGAAGCAAGAAAAGAATAGAAAAATATTCCCAAAAACACTTTAAGAGTGTCTTGGACCAATGTTAAGAAAACAAAAAAAATTACTAAGTTAAAACTACCAAAAACAAGTGAAAATTAACCAAGGAGAACAAGCTGGAAAGCTTGTCTCCTTAGGGTATTTGGTTTTTTTTGGGGGGCAGCAAACTAAAAGCACTTATATTTCAAAATATCAAGGTGAAATATCATGGAACTAAACTATCTTTCAGCCCTCTAAGATGTTTCTTTAAAACTTACCAAAAGATGAGATTTAGCATGCTAGATCTACTTGAAATAATGAAACTTTGAAAGTACAAAATAGATCTGTTGACCACCTATTTCATCTAGGTGTCAACGTCATGTACCATGAAAATATGTACCTTGTGGTATGACAAGTTTGAAGACTTATGGCTCAGCAGGGAAATTCTGCCCCCAACATTTCTTTCTATGTCCACGGAATGCCTGCTCCCATGAGTGGGATAATTTTTTAATGTGTTAGCATGGGTCAAGTTTTAGTAATTTATTTGCCTAGTAATTTATCATTAGGGAAGTCCTTTCATCAAGTGTTTTTTTCCTTAGGCAATTAATCTTGCTTTTCAGCGATTTTAATTACTCTTGAGTTTTTCACTCAATAATCCTCCAAAGTGATGAAAGGAGTTCTAATGATCGAAACCAGTGGGTGACTAAGTTATAAAGGTGTTTTAAATGGTCATGCAATACATCTAGAGTCTTGCGGAATTCTGTTAGGTTTTGATAGGATTTTTTAATAATTAAAATCTCCCGTAAATTGGAAAATTTTAATTGTTTTTAATGAAAAATGTAAAACTTTGGTCTTTGGGGATTTTGTATAGGGGTGTGAGTACTCAAAACAAATGTATTATGACCCCCTTCACCCTTGGACCAAGATTCATCTAAATTTGATGAGTTTTTCTAGGTCAATCTCCATGAGGAGTCCAAGTAAGTCAGAAATCAACAAATAATTGACTAAGGTAAAAATGCCAAAAATTGTAAAAGTGATTAAAGTCAAGAAAAGAAAGGAGGAATTTTTTTCTAATGTATTTTCTAAGGTGGAAAAGAGAAAATCGACTTAGAGAAACCCCCCCAAGTCAAGTTAACAACTTGAGATTGAGTCTCCCCAGTGAGAGGGGCACCCCCCTTCTTCATGAACTTAGGGAAAAGCAAAAAATAAAGGGTGGAGGAGGACTCAAACACTAAGTGCGCCCCCCTTATATCCTAGTCAAAGGTTTAAATAGAAGAGAAGGGGTTTTTCCCCTTCACAACTCACCCCTCAGACCCTAACTCATCCTCAAACCCTAAAAGTGTGCCCCTCTTGACTAGATCCTCTCTCTCTTGAAGGGTGACACTTGTAACTCACCCAAGAGGGGTCTCTCCTCTTTCCCTTATTTAAAAGGAACCCCCTATCCTCATTTTGGCATCAAGTTTCATTGCAAACTTATGCTGCCCAAATCTCTCTCTCTCTCTCATTCTTTCCCATTTTTCTCATATAATCTTGTTGCAATATTGCAACCATTCTTTTGAACAATAAAGTGAAGCTTTGGAGGAACTCTTGGTGTTATCTTGGTCCATTCTTGGTGCTCTTTGGCTGTTCATGTATGGTTTTTTCCTTTAGTTGAAGTAATATTGTGAATTTTTGTGTATTGTTTCTCACATTGTTTTACTTGAAGAACCCTAAGCAAAGTATTTTGCTTAGGATAAATTTGTAGTAGTATTATCATAGGTTTTTGTGATTTCATTTTACTAGTGTTTGCAAAGTATTTTGTATTCCTTTTAAAAGATCCCACCTTCTTGCCTCATTGTGTAGAAAGGGTTTATAGATTTACAGTTTACCAAAGCTTGGAGGTGTGGATTCCAAAGGCTTCATTTTACTTCACATAATTTTCTGATTTAATTTTCATCTTCTAATACTTATTTTCTTCATAAACAATCATTCAAATCTTTCTTACAAATCGTTTTCCAAGTTCATATTTTGTATATAAAAATTTATATTTATATACTAACCAAAAAACTAAATTGTTTAGGTGATTTTTAGCATTTTCCAGTAAGCTTTATTTGTTGTTTTAGGCAGGCTTTCACCAGTAAAAGGGGCGATGCTCCCAAATTTGGCCACTAAAGGCTCAAGAAAACATCTACAAGCTTTGGTGCAAAACCCCTTTCTTTTTCTTGCTCTCTAAGTCATTGTAAGCAGCCCGAGAGAGTCTCTTGGGATTGCATTCTCTAATTTCTTTCAAAGTTATAATCTATAAATTAGTTTTAAAAAAATTCCCACACCTTGCATGTGATTGGTTTTGCCATCCTTGAAAAATCGTGCTGGCTAATTTAGATTTAATTTTATGAATTTTGCTTAATTTCTTTTCCCACCTTGGTCACAACATCTATAGGCTTTGTCCTCCATCTTGCGCCATAGTTGTGAGGCCTATAAATTTGTTTAATTCTTACCCATCTTTGTCACAAAATTGGTAGGCTTTATCCTCCACATTGTGCTAAAGTTGTGTGGACAAGTTTGTTCATTGTTATTTAGTTTAAGAAATATAATTTGTGTTTTCCTACACCTTGCATATGAGAGGCTTTGCCACCCTTGCAATATCGTGCTGGCTAGTGCTTAAAATTTCAATTTTTGCATAGTAAATAAAAATTACCTCGCCTTTGCCTCATATTCCCTCCCTTTGCCACTTTGTGGATCTTGGATAATAAGAAATGACAAAGTTTTGAGTAGTTAGTTTAACTATGCACTCATTTTCCATTATTGTTTGACCACTAAAATAAAGGTGACATGTGGAGGCTAGAAGGGGTTAAAGTAGGGGACGGTTTCACAACACTAAGTGTCCTCCTTGTTGAACTCCCCAACACTTTGGATTTGACCTATGGAGCTAGGGGAGAACCTTGTTGTTCTCTTGTTGAGCACCCGACATTTCCTTTTGGCTAAGGGATAAGGACTTGAGGTAGTCACATAGTTTAGGTTTGAAACATTTCATATCTAATTCCCCCAAGTCAAAGAGAGACCTAAAATTAATAAAAATCGACCTATTCACTTTTCACAACATTTATATTCCTTTGCAATTTCCATTTCAACAATTTGTTCTCAAGTATTTACATTCCATTTATTTTCTGCAAGTTGTTTACATTATTCTTTATTTCTTATTCAAGCATTCTTTAATTCTTTGGTAATTAATTGTTGACATGTAAAGTTATTTTTTGAATCATTGTGTGGATAAATTTATTCCTTATTTAAAGTTGTAAATATATGTTTTTGTGAATATATTTCAATAAGAGAATTTTGATAATCTTTAGGCACTGGTGTAAATTGTGGTAAAAGGTTTGCTTGACATTAAAGGAATTGCATATTGCATGGTTGATTGTCATTAGATTGGGTCTCCCTAATTAATAAATTTAATTAACTCATACAAACATTCACATAGTTTAATAGGGTCTACCCCCCTTGGCTTCCCTAGAAGTGAGCCTAGACGGAAGAAGTCTAGATTGAGGTGACAGTGGGTCTAGACTCAGGTTTGTGCCTCCAAGGACACACCAAGTGGGTTGGAGATTTCTCCATGTTCGTAGGTGTGTATTAGGCGGAAACATATTTGGCGTTGTTGCCGAGGATAGGTCTCTTATCCTTGGTTAATTGACAAAATTTATTTAATTCTTTAAAAAACTAAGTAGTAAACTTGTTCTTTAATTCATTGCAACCTTAATATTTGTTGTTAGACATTGCTTAATCTCTAAGTCGTGACTCCATTTAATCATTCTTTGAGGTATCCTACCAAGAGAAAACCACAAGGGTTGGTTGATTCCCTTCATGAACCTGAAAGGATGTATAGGAGGAGAATAAACAAACTAGCTCCCCATATGCTCCTTGAAAGTCTTGGAGAAGAAGCAATCTCGGATATACATTTTTATTTGTATTTAATAATCCTACAACAGCTATGGGTGACCAATATAATCCATGTAATTTTACTAATATTAAAGGTTATCCTCATCCTCTTCCTGACAAAGCTATTGAGAAATCACCTATTTTTTAGGGAAACGATGCTATTAGTGCCCACTCTCACATCAAAAAATTCAACTTGTGCATCAGTAGATGGTGTAATGCTCAAAACTATGAAGATACCAAGATGAAGCTTTTTGTCTTATATTTGGAAGATGATGTCGCATATTGGTTCATGGAACATGATGATGACAAATTTAGCACCTTGGCGGAAATCCAGAAAGCCTTCAGGGAAACATGGGGTGATAAGAACGAATATCGTCATTTATTGGTTTCCATTAGCTCTAGTCAAAAGAAGGAAAATGAAACAATGGAAGAATTCAATAAGAGATTTAATATTAACGACTTGGTTAAAAGCCTCCCTCAAACTATTAAGCCTCCTGATGCCTCAATTTTAATTCATTATATGGAAGCCTTTGAGGGTGAAATCAGATATCAGTTGAGGGATAAAGAGCCACTAAATCTAAGGGATGCACAAAAGTATGCTGTCAAGATAGATAAAAACATGCAAGATGCTAGGAAGTCAAATCTTCTTGGTTTCTCAAGGGGAACTTGTTACAAACCCAATGAAGAGAAGAAGAAGAAAGTGAAAAATTAAGAATCTTCTAGTGGTGGCAATAAGGTACTCACCCAATTAATTAAGAAAATGGAGATTAACTAGGCTAATCAAATAAAGCAAATAGAGATTAACCATGCTAATAATATGACCACCATACAAAGTAGGTTGGTGTCCATGGAAAGGGCTCAAGATAACAAATTTCATCATAATCCAAATGATAAGTGGCAAAAAGGACCCCCACCTCAAGAGAAAAAACCCCCAAATCCTTTTGAGTCTACTAACTTGGTTGACCACCAAATTATCCCATATTGTAGACCTTGTGGGCAATTTCATGAAGAATCAATTTGCCAAATTTTTCTTCAAATTTGTAATGAAGGGGAACCCTCTAGATCAGAAAATGAGCAAGTTAATATGTGTGGTCATGAATATAATGTGGACATGAATGAATGGATGGAATTGATGGAGCATAGTAATGAGGTAAGTTGCATGAATGAAGTTGTGGACAAAGTAACAAGAAATTTTGGTCCTAAACCTGCTCCCAAGCAAGTATAAAAAATGGCTAGATATAGAGGCTTCACTTATCAAAGAGATGGGACTAAAAATCAAGATAGGCCACAAGCAAGTGTTCCTAAAACACCTCCTCCCACTCCTAAATCAATTGTTCCTCCAAATACATAGTTAAATATTTACTTAGGATGGTGGTTGAATAATGCAAAAATGTTGGTCCCTGTAGCAGAAATGATGAAGATTTCATCTCAAAGGGGGAAATTGATCAAAACTATAGAAAATCCTCAAGGTAATGGTGACAAGCCACAAGTTGTAGCTTACCAAGATGCACCTGTTATTTTACAAAATTGGGATAGAGGAAACGGAAAGAATCAACCGTTTTTTCTTTCTCTACTTATGAATGATTATCTCCTTCACAATCGCATGCTTGATTCTAGAGCAAGTTCAAATGTTATGACTAAGAAAGTAATGGAACAGTTAAATTTAAGGATTTCGAGGCCTTATCATAACATTTGTGCCATGGATAGTAAAACAATTGAGGTGCATGGTTTGATAAAATTCTTACAAGTGCATTTGGTTTTCTTCTCTGATATTCAAATAGAAATGGACATAGTGGTTATTGATATGCCCGATGCTTGGGGTAGGTCACTTTCAAGGAAAACAACTGCAAATTTGGGGGGTAGTATACAAATGGATTTAACTTACGCGACCATTCCTACTCCATATGGGGCCATGTTTAGATTAAACAGAGAATTGGAAAGAAAATGTCATGTTAAAGATCCCAAGAAACCCATAAATGAGTTTGTCTATCATGAATTAGATATGGGATGTTATGCGATACCATCTAATTTTCTAGCATCTGTCAAAGAGAAACTTAAGGATGAACTCCCAAATGTTTGTAATGTTTGGGATACCATGGATTCTTTTGATGGTCTTTTTCTTGAAGAAACTCCAAGTGAAAGGGATATTGATGTGACTCCTTCACCATCAGTTCACCAACTTTCAGATGAATTGGTTGGATGTCAAGAAGAGTTTGATAGGATTTTTGGGCCATCTACTCGAGACATCTTACAAAATGGGGAAATTTATTTTGGCGAAGAGGATGTCTTCAACAAATAGGACAAGCATAAAAAGAATGAAAAGAAAAGAAGAAAAAGTGGAATAAATCTAGTAGAAGATTGTAAGGATAATAAGGAAGTCAGTAATGATAATAATAGTCAACATATCATCCTTATGGGATATTATTCCAAGCCTTTCAAAGAAGAGTTAAAATCAACATACTTTGAATCTTTTCGCTTGGCACAAAAACAACTTCATTAGAAAGGATTCAAAGAAACATTTATCAAGTGGTTGAGAACTAAGAAAAAGGGTTCATATCAAAACATCAGAAAGCATGGTAAAGTGTACAAATATTCTGACAACTCATCTCATCTAGTTGGACGACATAAATCTAGATATGCCAGTGAAAAGGCCCCATCTTGAAATGATTTTCAACGCAGTCATCTGATGCCCATAAGGGCATCCTTTGTAACGTATCTCTAACATTTCTCCTTTGATTCTTTCAATTTTGTTATTCTTTCATCTATGTATATAATTCATTGTATAGTCATTTCATTTATTTGATTATTGTCAATATCATTTCATTTATTTGATTATTGCCAATGTCATTTCATTTATTGATTATTGTCTATTTTTTTTACATGTACTTATGTTGGTTATTGGTGAGAACTTTGTTTTGTAGATTCTGAGATTCTCGTATGCTCTCCTTCCCAAAGATCGAGCACACATCCCCATATGCAGCCAAATATTGACCACCTATTTCAACTAGGTGTCAACATCATGTACCATGAACATATGTACCTTGTGGTACGACAAGTTTGAAGATTTATGGATCAACCGAGAAATTTCCCCCCCACCACTTCTTTCTATGTCCACAGAATGTCTGCTTCCCTACGTGGGACAATTTTGTAATATGTTAGCATGGGTCAAGTTTTAATAATTTATTTTCCTAGGAATTTATCATTAGGGAAGTCCTTTCATCGAGTGTCTTTTTCCTCAGGCAATTAATCTTGCTTTTCAGCGATTTTAATTACTCTTGAGTTTTTCACTCAATAATCTTCCAAAGTGGTGAAATACGTTCTAATGATCGAGCCCAGTGGGTTACTAAGTTATAAAGGTTTTGTAAATGACCATGCTAGACATCTAGAGTCTTGCGGAATTCCATTAGGTTTTGATAGGATTTTTTAATAATTAAAACTTCTTGTAAATTGGAAAATTTTAATTGTTTTTTATAAAAAATATAAAACTTTGGTCCTTGGGGATTTTGTATAGGGGTGTGAGTACTGAAAAAAAATGTTTTATGACCCTCTACACCCTTGGACCAAGTTTCAACTCGATTGGACAAGTTTTGCTAGGTCAATTTCCATGAAGAGTTCAAGTCAGTCAGAAATCAACAAATAATTGGCTAAGGTAAAAATGCCAAAAATTGTAAAAGTGATTAAATTCAAGAAAAGAAAGGGGAAATGTTTTCTAATGTATTTTCTAAGTTGGAAAAGTGAAAATCCACTTAGAGAAACCCCCCCCATGTCAAGTTAACTACTTGAAATTGAGTCTCCCTAGTGAGAGGGGCACCCCCCTTCTTCATGAATTTACGGAAAAACAAAATATAAAGGGTGGAGGAGGCCTCAAACCCTAATTGTGCCCCCCTTAGATCCTATTCAAAGGTCTAAATAGAAGAGAAGGGGTTTCCCCCCATCATAACTCACCCCTCAAACCCTAACTCATCCTCAAACCCTAAAAGTGTGCCCCCCTTGACTGGATCCTCTCTCTCTTGATGGGTGACACTTGTAACTCATCCAAGAGGGGTCTCTCCCATTTCTCTTATTTAAAAGGAAGCCCCATCTCCTCATCTTTGCATCATGTTTCATTGCAAACTTATGATGCCCAAATCTCTCTCTCTCATTCTATCCCATTTCTCTCATGTAATCTTGTTGCAATATCGCAACCATTCTTTTGAAAAATAAAGTGAAGCCTTGGAAGAATCCTTGGTGTTATCTTGGTGCATTCTAGGTGATTTTTGACTATTCATGTATGGTGTTTTCCTTTAGTTGAGGAAATATTGTGAATTTTTGCTCACATTGTTTTACTTGAAGAACCCTAAGCAAAGTATTTTGGTAGGGATAAATCTGTAGTAGTATTGCTATAGGTTTATATGATTTGTTTTTACTAGTGTTTGCAAAAGTATTTTGTAGGCCTTTTAAAATATCCTACCTTCTTGCCTCATTGTGTAGCAAGGGTTTACAGATTTACAGGTTACCAAAGCTTAGAGGAGTGGACTCCAAAGACTTTATTTTACTTCTAATTTAATTTTCAGCTTCTAATACTTATTTTCAGCATAAATAATCATTCAAATCTTGCTTACAAATCATTTTCCATGTTCAGATTTTGTATATAATTTTTTTTATTTATATACTAACCAAAAAACTAACTTGTTTAGGTGATTTTTAGCATTTTCCAGCAAGCTTTATTTGTTGTTTTATGCCGGTTTTCACCAATAAAAGGGGAGGTGCTAACCAAATTTGGCCACTAAAGGCTCAAGAAAATATCTACAAGATTTCGTTCAAAATCCCTTTCCTTTTCTTTCTTTCTAAGTCATTGTAAGAAACCCAAGAGAGTCTCTTGGGCTTGCATTTTCTAATTTCTTTCAAAGTTTATAATATGTAAATTAGTCTTAGAATTTTTTCCCACACCTTGCATGTGATTGGCTTTGCCATGTTTACAAAATCGTGCTGGCTAATTTAGATTCAATTTTCTGTTTTTTGCTTAATTTCTTTGTCGACCTTGGTCACAACATCGGTAGGTTTTGTCTTCCATCTTGAGCCATGGTTGTGAGGCATGTAAAGTTGTTTAGTTCTTAACCATCTTTGTCACAAAATCAATAGGCTTTGTCCTTCACATTGTGCCAAAGTTCCGTGGCTAAGTTTTCTCATTGTTATTTAGTTTAAGAAATATAATTTTTGTTTTCCCACACCTTGCATGTGAGTGGCTTTGTCACCCTTGCATTATCGTGTTCGCTAGTGCTTAAAATTTCAATTTTTGAAAAGTAAATAAAAATTACCTCATCTTTGCCCCTATTCTCTCCCCTTGCCACTGTGTGGATCTTGGGTAATAAGAAATGGCAAAGGATTGAGTGGTTAGTTTAACTAGGCACTCATTTTCCATTATTGTTTGGCCCACTAAAATAAGGTGAAATGTGGAGGCTAGAAGCGGTTGAAGCAGGGGATGGTTTCATGACACTAAGTGTCCTCCTTGTTGAGTGCCCAAGCACTTTGGATTTGCCATGTGGAGCTAGGGGAGAACATTGTTGTTCTCTTGTTGAAAACCCTTCATTTCCTTTTGGCTAAGGGATAAGGACTCGAGGCAATCACATAGTTTAGTTTTGTAACATTTCATATCTAATTCCCCCAAGTTAAAGATTGACATAAAATTAATTAAAATCAACCTATTCACTTTACACAACATTTACATTTCCTTGCAATTTCCATTTCAGCAATTTATTCTCAAGTATTTACATTCCATTTATTTTCTACAAGTTATTTACATTATTCTTTATTTCTTATTCAAGCATTCTTTAATTATTTGGTAAGTAATTGTTTACATGTAAAGTTATTTTTTGAATCATTGTGTGGATAAATTTATTCTTTATTTAAAGTTGTAAAGATATCTTTTTGTGAATATATTTCAATAAGAGAATTTTGATAATCTTTAAGTACTGGTCTAAATTGTGGTAAAATGTTTGCTTGTCATTAAAGGAACTGCATATTGCATGTTTGATTGTCATTGGGTTGGGTCTTCCTAATTAATAAATTTAATTAACTTCTAGAACATTTAACAAACATTCACATAGTTTAATAGGGTCTACCCCCCTTGGCTTCCCTAGGAGTGAGCCTAGACGGAAGGAGTCTAGATTGAGGTGACAGTGGGTCTAGACTCAGGTTTGTGCCTCCAAGGACACACTAAGTGGGTTGGAGATTTCTCCATGTTCGTAAGTGTGTATTAGGCGGCAACATCTTTGGCATCATTGCCGAGGATAGGTCTCTTATCCTTGGTTAATTGACAAAATTTATTTAATTCTTTAAAAAACTAAGTAATAAACTTGTTCCTTAATTCATTGCAACCTTAATATTTGTTGTTAGACATTGCTTAATCTCCAAGTCACGTATCCATTTAATCATTCTTTGAGGTATCCTACCACTAGAAACCCACAAGGGTTGGTTTATTTCCTTCCTGAACTTGAAAGGGTGTATAGGAGGAGAATAAACAAACTAGCTTCGTGTAGGCTCCTTGAAAATCTTGGAGAAGAAGCAATATCGGATATACATTTTTTATTTGTATGTAATAATCCTACAACAATTATGGGTGATCAATATAAGCCATGTAATTTTACTAATATTCAAGGTTATCCTCATCCTCTTCCTAACAAAGCTATTGATAAATCACCTATTTTTTAGGGAAACAACGCTATTAGTGCCCAGTCTCAGGTCAAAACATTCAATTTGTGCATTACTAGATGGTGTAATGCTCAAGACTATGAATATACCAAGATGAAGTTTTTTGTCTTATCTTTGGAAGATAATGCCGCAGATTGGTTCATGGAATGGGATGATGACAAATTTAGCACCTTGGCGGAAATCTAGAAAGCCTTCATGGAAAGATGGGGTGGGAAGGAAGATCGTCATTTATTGGCTGCCCTTAGCTCTAGTCAAAAGAAGGAAAATGAAACAATGGAATAATTCAATAAGATATTTAATGACTTGATTAAAATCCTCCCACAAACTATTAAGCTTCCTAATGCCTCTATTTTAATTCATTATATGGAAGCCTTTGAGGGCGATATCAGATATCAGTTGAGGGATAAAGAACCACTAAATCTAAGGGATGCACAAAAGTATGCTAGCAAGATAGATAAAAACATGCAAGATGCTAGGAAGTCAAATTTGTCTGGTTTCTCAAGGGGAATTTCTAACAAACCCAATGAGGAGAAGAAGAAGAAAGTGGAAAATCAAGAATCTTCTAGTGATGACATTAAAGAACTCACCCAATTAATTAAGCAAATGGAGATTAACTAGGCTAATCAAATAAAGAAAATAGAGATTAACCATGCTTATCAGATGGCCGCCATGAAAACTAGGTTGGTGGCCATGGAAAGGGCTCAAGCTAATAGTTCTCATCATAATCCAAATGATAAGTGGAAAAAGAGACCCCCACCTCAAGAGCAAAGACCCCAAAATCCTTTTGAGTCTACTAACTTGGTTGACCACCAAGTTATCCCATATTGTAGACCTTGTGGGTAATTTCATGAAGAATCAACTTGCCAAATGTTTCTTCAAATTTGTAATGAAGGGGAACCCTCTAGATCAAAAAATGAGCAAGTCAATATGTGTGGTCATGAATATAATGTGGGCATGAATGAATGGAATGAATTGATGTAGCATAGTAAGGAGGTAAATTGCATGAATGAAGTTGTGAACAATGTAACAGAAACTTTTGGTCCTAAGCCTACTCCCAAGCAAGTATCATAAATGGCTAGATATAGAGTCTTCACTTATCAAAGAGATGGAACTAAAAATCAAGATAGGCCACAAGAAAGCGCTCCTAAAACACCTCCTCCCCCTCTTAAATCAATTGTTCCTACAAATACATAGTTAAATATTGACTTAGGAGGGTGGTTGAATAATGCAAAAATGTTGGTCCATCTAGCAGAAATTATGAAGATTCCATCTCAAAAGGGGAAATTTCTCAAAGCTATAGAAAATCCTCCTCAAGGTAAAGGTGACAAGCCACAACTTGTAGCTTACCAAAATGCACCTGTGATTTTGCAAAACTGGGATAGGGGAAACGAAAAAAATTAATTGTTTTTTCTTTCTCTACTTATGAATGATTATCTCCTTCACAATTGCATGCTTGATTCTGGAGCAAGTTCAAATTGTTATGACTAAGAAAGTAATGGAACAATTAAATTTAAGGATTTCAAGGCCTTATCATAAAATTTGTGCCATGGATAGTAAAATAATTGAGGTGCATGGTTTGATAAAAGGCTTACAAGTGCATTTGGTTTCCTTCCCTGATATTCAAATAGAAATGGACATAGTGGTGATTGATGTGCTTGATGCTTGGGGTATGTTTCTCTCAAGAAAAACAACTGCATATTTGGGGGGTAGTATTCAAATGGATTTAATGTATGGGACCATTCCTACACTAGATGGGGCCATGTTTAGAGTAAACAAATAATTGGAAAGAAAAGATCAGGTTCAAGATCCCAAGAAACCCATAAATGAGTTTGTATATCATGAATTAGATATAGATGCTATGAGATACCATCTAATTTTCTAGCATTTTTCAAGGAGAAACTTAAGGATGAACTCCCAAGTGTTTGTAATGTTTGGGATACCATGGATTCTTTTGATGGTCTTTTTCTTGAAGAAACTCCAAGTGAAAGGGATATTGATGTGAATCCTTCAACATCAGTTCGCCAACGTTTAGATGAATCAGTTAGATGTCAAGAAGAGTTTTATAGGATTTTTGGGACATCTACTCTAGACATCTTAGAAATTGGGGAAATTTATTTTGGCGAAGAGGATGTATTCAACAAACAGGACAAGCATAACAAGAATGAAAAGAAAAGAAAAAAATCGGAATAAATCTGGTAGAAGATCGTAAGGATAATAAGGAAGTCAGTAATGATAATAATAGTCAACATATCATCCCTATGGACGATTATGCCAATCCTTTCAAAGAAGAGTTAAAATCGACAGACTTTGAATCTTTTCGCTTGGCACAAAAGCAACTTTATTAGAAAGGATTCAAAGAAAATTTTATCAAGTGGTTGAGAACTAAGAAAAAGGGTTCACATCAGAACATCAGAAAGCAGGGTAAAGTGTACAAGTTTTATGACAACTCATCTCAACCAGTTGGACAAAATAAAGCTAGATATGCCAGTAAAAAGGCCCCATCTTGAAATGATCTTCAATGCAGTCATCTGATGCCCATAAGGGAATCCTTTTTAACGTATCTCTAACCTTTCTCCTTTGATTCTTTCAATTTTGTTATTCTTTCATTTATGTATATAATTCATTGTATAGTCATTTTATTTATTTGATTATTGTCAATGCCATTTAATTTATTGATTATTGTGTATTCCTTTTACGTGTACTTATGTTGGTTATTGATGAGAACTTTGTTTTGTAGATTCTGAGATTCTCGTATGCTCTCCTTCCCAAAGATCGAGCACACGTCCCCATATGGAGCCATATGTTGACCACCTATTTCAACTAGGTGTCAACGTCATGTACCATGAAGATATGTACCTTGTGGTACAACAAGTTTGAAGACTTATGGCTCAACAGGGCAATTTTGCCCCCAACACTTATTTCTATGTCCACGGAATGTTCGCTCCCCTGCGTGGGATAATTTTGTTATATGTTAGTAAGGGTCAATTTTTAATAATTTAGTTTCCTAGGAACTTATCATTAGGGAAGTCCTTTCATCGAGTGTTTTTTTCCTCACGCAATTAATCTTGCTTTTCAGCGATTTTAATTACTCTTAATTTTTTCACTCAATAATCTTTCAAAGTGGTGAAATGTCTCCTAATGATCGATCCCAGTGGGTGACTAAGTTCCAAAGGTGTTGTAAATGAACATGCTATACATCTGGATTCTTGCTGAATTCCGTTTGGTTTTGATAGGATTTTTTAATAATTAAAATTTCTCGTAAATTGGAAAATTTTAATTGTTTTTTTATGAAAAATGTAAACGTTTGGTCCTTGGGGATTTTTATAGGTGTGAGAGTACTAAAAAAATGGACTATGACCCCCTACAATCTTGTACCAAGTTTCAGCTCAATTGGACAAGTTTTGTTAGGTCAATGTCCATGAGGAGTCCAAGTCAGTAAAAAATCAGCAAATAATTGGCTAAGGAAAAAATGCCAAAAATTGTAAAAGTGACTAAAGTCAAGAAAAAAAGGGGGAAATGTTTTATAATGTATTTCCTAAGTTGGAAAAGTGAAAATCCACTTAGATAAACCCCCACAAGTCAAGCTAACAACTTGATATTGAGTTTCCCTACTGAGAGGGGCGCCCCCCTTCTTCATGAACTTAGGGAAAAGAAAAAAATAAAGGGTGGAGGAGGCATCAAACCCTAAGTGTGCCCCCCTTAGAGACTAGTCAAATGTTTAAACAGAAGATATGGGGTTTTCCCCCTTCACAACTCACCCCTCAAACCCTAAAAGTGTGCCCCCCTTAACTGGATCCTCTCTCTCTTGATGGGTGACACTTGTAACTCATCCAAGAGGGGTCTATCCTCTTTACCTCCTTTAAAAGGAAGCCCCTTCTCCTCATTTTGTCATCAAGTTTCATTGCAAACTTATGATGCCCAAATCTCTCTCTCTCTCTCTCTCTCTCTCATTCTTTTTCATTTTTCTCATGTAATCTTGCTGCAATATTGTAGCCATTATTTTGAACAATAAAGTGAATCTTTGGAGAAAATCTTGGTGTTATATTGGTGCATTCTTGGTGATCTTTGGTTTTTCATGTATGGTGTTTTCCTTTAGTTGAGACAATAATTTGAATTTTTGTGTATTTTTGCTCACATTGTTTTACTTGAAGAACCCTAAGCAAGGTATTTTGCTAGGGATAAATCTATAGTAGTATTGCTATAAGTTTATGTGATTTGTTTTTACTAATATTCGCAAAGTATTTTGTAGGCCTTTTAAAAGATCCCACCTTCTTGCCTCATTGTGTAGCATGGGTTTACATATTTACAAGTTACCAAAACTTGGAGTAATGGACTCCAAAGGCTTCATTTTACTTCACATAATTTTCTGATTTACTTTTAAGCTTCTATTACTTATTTTGTGCATAAATAATCATTCAAATCTTGTTTACAAATAATTTTCCAAGTTCAGATTTTGTATATAAAAGTTTATATTTATATACTAACCAAAAAAATTAACTTGTTTAGGTGATTTTTAGCATTTTCCAAGCTTTATTTGTTGTTTTATGCACCAGTAAAAGGGGAGGTGCTGCCAAAATTAGGCCACTAAAGCCTCAAGAAAACATCTACAAGCTTTGGTGCAAAGCCCATTTTCTTTTCTTGATTTCTAGGTCATTGTAAGCAGCCCAAGAGAGTCTCTTGGGCTTGCATTCTCTAATTTATTTCAAAGTTAATAATCTGTAAATTAGTTTTAGAATTTTTTCCCGCACCTTGCGTGTGATTGGCTTTGCCATCCTTACAAAATCGTGCTGACTAATTTAGATTTAAGTTTCTGATTTTTGCTTAATTTGTTTTCCCACCTTGGTTGCAACATCGGTAGGATTTGTCCTCCATCTTGCGCCATAATTGTGAGGCCTGTAAAGTTGTTTAATTATTACCCATCTTCTTCAGAAAATCGGTAGGCTTTGTCCTCCACATTGTGCCAAAGTTGTGTGGCTAAGTTTGTTCATTCTTATTTAGTTTAATAAATATAGTTTTTGTTTTCCCACACCTTGCATGTGAGTAGTTTTTCCACCCTTACAATATCGAGCTGGCTAGTGCTTAAAATTTTAATTTTTGCAAAGTAAATAAAAATTGCCCCGCCTTTGCCTCGTAATCCCTCCCCTTGCCACTTTGTGGATTTTGGGTAATACGAAAAGGCAAAGGATTGAGTGGTTAGTTTAACTAGGCACTCATTTTCCATTATTGTTTGGCCACTAAAATAAGGTGACTTGTGGAGGCTAGAAGGGGTTGAAGCAAGGGACGGTTGCATGACACTAAGTGTCCTACTTGTTGAGCGTCCAAGCACTTTGGATTTGACTTGTGGAGCTAGGGGAGAACCTTGTTGTTCTCTTGTTGAACACCCTTGATTTACTCTTGGCTAAGGGATAAAGACTTGAGGTAGTCACATAGTTTAGGTTTGGAACATTTCATATCTAATTCTCTTAAGTTAAAGAGACAACTAAAATTAATTAAAATCAACCTATTCACTTTTCACAACATTTACATTTCCTTGCAATTTCCATTTCAACAATTTATTCTCAAGTATTCTCAAGTTGTTTACATTATTCTTTATTTCTTATTCAAGCATTCCTTAATTCTTTGGTAAGTAATTGTTGACATGTAAAGTTATTTTTTGAATCATTGTGTGGATAAATTTATTCTTTATTTAAAGTTTTAAAGACATCTTTTTGTGAATATATTTCAATAAGAGAATTTTGATAATCTTTAGGCACTGTTCTAAATTGTGGTAAAAGGTTTCCTTTTCATTAAAGGAGTTGCATATTGCATGGTTGATTGCCATTGGGTTGGGTCTCCCTAATTAATAAATTTAATAACTCCTAGAACATTTAACAAACATTCACATAGTTTAATAGGGTCTACCCCCCTTGGTTTCCCTAGGAGTGAGCCTAGACGAGAGTAGTCCAAATTGAGGTGACAGTGGGTCTGAACTCAGGTTTGTGCCTCCAAGGACACACCAACTCGGTTGGAGACTTCTCCACATTTTTAGGTGTGTATTAGGGGGAAACATCTTTGGCTCCATTGCCGGGGATAAGTCTCTTATCCTTGGTTAATTGACAAAATTTATTTAATTCTTTAAAAAACTAGGTAATAAACTTGTCCCTTAATTCATTACAACCTTAAGATTTGTTGTTAGACATTGCTTAATCTCCAAGTGGCAACTCCATTTAATCATTCTTTGAGGTATCCTACCAAGATCAACCCACGAGGATT
Organism: Picea engelmannii; assembly: GCA_009831015.1. NCBI lineage: Eukaryota > Viridiplantae > Streptophyta > Pinopsida > Pinales > Pinaceae > Picea > Picea engelmannii. The sequence continues at coordinate 33,794 of ML812797.1, forward strand.
GGTTGATTCCCTTCTTGAACCTGAAAGGGTGTATAGGAGGAGAATAAACAGACTAGCTCCTCGTAGGCTCCTAGAAAGTCTTGGATAAGAAACAATCTCTGATATACATTTATTTTTTGTATCTAATAATCCTACAACAATTATGGCTGACCAATATAAGCCATGTAATTTTACAAATATTAAAGGTTATTCTCATCCTCTTCCTGACAAAGCTATTGAGAAATCACCTATTTTTCAGGGAAACAACGCTATTAGTTCCCACTCTCACGTCAAAAAACTCAATGTGTGCATCAGTAGATGGTGTAATACTCAAGATTATGAAGGTACCAAGATGAAGTTTTTTTTCTTATCTTTGGAAGATGATATCGTAGATTGGTTCATGGAATAGAATGATGACAAATTTATCACCTCGGCGGAAATCCAGAAAGCCTTCATGGAAAGATGGGGTGATAAGAAGGAAGATCGTCATTTATTGGATGCCCTTAGCTCTAGTCAAAAGAAGGAAAATGAAGCAAAGGAAGAATTCAATAAGAGATTTAATTACTTGGTTAAAATCCTCCCTCAAACTATTAAGCCTCCTCATGCCTCAATTTTAATTCATTATATGGAAACCTTTGAGGGTGAAATCAGATATCAACTGAGGGATAAAGAGCCACTAAATCTAAGGGATGCACACAAGTATGTTATCAATATAGATAAAAAGATGCAAGATGATAGGAAGTCAAGTCTGTTTGGTTTCTCAAGGGGAACTTCTTACAAACCTAGTGAGGAGAAGAAGAAGAAAGTGGAAAATAAAGAATCTTCTAGTGATGGCATTAAGGAACTCACCCAATTAATTAAGCAACTAGAGATTAACTAGGCTAATCAAATAAAGAAAATAGAGATTAACCATGCTAATCAAATGACTGCCATGCAAACTAAGTTGGTGGTCATGGAAAGGGCTCAAGCTAACAGATCTCATCATAAGCCAAATGATAAGTGGAAAAAGAGACCCCCACCTCAAGAGAAAAGACCCCCAAATCCTTTTGAGTCTACTAACTTGGTTGACCACCAAGTTATCCCATATTGGAAATTTCATGAAGAATCAACTTGCCAAATTTTTCTTCAAATTTGTAATGAAGGGGAACCCTCTAGATCAAAAAATGAGAAAGTTAATATGTTTGGTCATGAATATAATGTGGGCATGCATGAATGGATGGAATTGATGGAGCATAGTAAGAAGGTAAATTATATGAATGAAGTTGTGGACAAAGTAACATAAAAGTTTGGTACTAATCCTACTCCCAAGCAAGTACCAAAAATGGCTAGATATAGAGGCTTCACTTATCAAAGAGATGGAACTCAAAATCAATATAGGCCACAAGCAAGTATTCCTAAAACGCCTCCTCCCCCTCCTAAATCAATTGTTCCTACAAATACAAAGTTAAACATTGACTTAGGAGGGTGGTTGAATAATGCAAAAATGTTGGTCCTTGTAGAAAAAATTATGAAGATTCCATCTCAAAAGGGGAAATTGCTCAAAGCTATAGAAAATTTATTTTGGCGAAGAGGATGTCTTCAACAAACAGGACAAGCATAAAAAGTATGAAAAGAAAAGAAGAAAAGTGGAATAAATCTGGTAGAATATCGTAAGGATAATAAGGAAGTCAGTAATGATAATAATAGTCAACATATCATCCCTATGGAATATTATGCCAAGCCTTTCAAAGAAGAGTTAAAATCGACAAAATTTGAATCTTTTCGCTTGGCACAAAAGCAACTTCATCATAAAGGATTCAAATTTTTTTTTATCAAGTGGTTGAGAACCAAGAAGAAGGGTTCACATCAGAACATCAGAAAGCAGGGTAAAGTGTACAAGTCTTCTGAAAACTCATCTCAGCCAGTTGGACGACATAAAGCTAGATATGCCAGTGAAAAGGCCCCATCTGGAAATGATGTTCAACGCAGTCATTTGATGCCCATAAGGCCATCCTTTGTAACGTATCTCTAACCTTTCTCCTTTGTTCTTTCAATTTTGTTATTCTTTCATTTATGTATATAATTAATTGTATAGTCATTTCATTTATTTTATTATTGTCAATGTCATTTCATTTATTTTATTATTTCCAATGCCATTTCATTTATTGATTATTGTCTATTGTTTTTACATGTACTTATGTCGGTTATTGGTGGGAACTTTGTTTTGTAGATTCTGAGATTATCGTATGCTCTCCTTCCCAAATATCGAGCACACATCCCCATATAGAGCCAGATATTGACCACCTATTTCAACTAGGTGTCAACATCATGTACCATGAAGATATGTACCTTGTGGTACAACAAGGTTGAAGACTTATGGCTCAACATGAAAATTTTGTCCCCAACACTTCTTTCTATGTCCATGGAATGTCCACTCCCCTGCATGTGATAATTTTGTAATATGTTAGCATGGGTCAAGTTTTAATAATTTAGTTTCCTAAGACTTTATCATTAGGGAAGTCCTGTCATCGAGTGTTTTTTTCCTCAGGCAGTTAATCTTGCTTTTCAACGATTTTAATTACTCTTGTGTTTTTCATTCAATAATCCTCCAAAGTGGTGAAAGGCGTCCTAATGATCGAGCCCGTGGTTGAATAAGTTCTAAAGGTTTTGTAAATGACCATGCTATACATCTAGCATCCTGTGTAATTTTGTTAGGTTTTGATAATTTGTTTTAATAATTATAACTTCCCGTAAATTGGAAAATTTTAATTGTTTTTTATGAAAAATGTAAAACTTTGGTCCTTGTGGATTTTGTATAGGGGTGTGAGTACTCAAAACAAATGGATTATGACCCCCTACACTCTTGGACCAAGTTTCAACTCAATTGGACAAATTTTCTAGGTCAATGTCCATGAGGATTCCAAGTCAGACAGAAATTAGCAAATAATTGGCTAAGGTAAAAATGCCAAAAATTGTAAAAGTGACTAAAGTCAAGAAAAGAAAGGGAGAAATGTTTTATAATGTGTTTCCTAAGTTGGAAAAGTGAAAATCCACTTAGATAAACCCCCCCAAGTCAAACTAACAACTTGAGATTGAGTCTCCCTAATGAGAGGGGCGCCCCCCTTCTTCATGAACTTGGGGAAAAGCAGAAAATAAAGGGTGGAGGAGGCCTAAAACCCTAAGTGTGCCCCTCTTAGAGCCTATTCAAAGGTTTAAATAGAATAGAAGGGGTTTTCCCCCTTCACAAGTCACCCCTCAAACCCTAACTCATCCTCAAACCCTAAAAGTGCACCCCCCTTGATTGGATCCTCTCTCTCTTGATGGGTGACACTTGTAACTCATCCAAGAGGGGTCTCTCTTCTTTCCCTCCTTTAAAAGGAATCCCTCTCTCTTCATTTTGGCATCAAGTTTCATTACAAACTTATGCTTCCCAAATCTCTCTCTCTCTCTCTCTCTCTCTCTCTCATTTTTCTCATGTAATCTTGCTGCAATATTGCAGCCATTCTTTTGAACAATAAAGTGAATCTTTGGAGGAACTTTTGGTGTTATCTTGGTGCATTTTTGGTGCTCTTTGGTTGTTCATGTATGGTGTTTTTCTTTAGTTGAGGCAATATTGTGAATTTTTTTGTATTTTTTCTCACATTGTTTTAGTTGAAGAACCCTAAGAAAAGTATTTTACTAGGGATAAATCTGTAATAGTATTGTTATAAGTTTATGTGATTTGTTTTTACTAGTGTTTGCAAAGTATTTTGTAGGCCTTTTAAAAAATCTCACCTTATTTCCTCATTTTGTAGCAAGGGTTTACAAATTTATAGGTTACCAAAGCTTGGAGGAGTGGACTCCAAAGGCTTCATTTTACTTCACATAATTTTTTTATTTAATTTTCAGCTTCTATTACTTATTCTGCATAAATAATCATTCAAATCTTTCTTACAAATCATTTTCCAAGTTCAGATTTTGTACATAAAATTTTATGTTTATATACTAACCAAAAATTATAACTTGTTTAGGTGATTTTTAGCATTTTCTAGCAAGCTTTATTTGTTGTTTTATGCAGGGTTTTACCAGTAAAAGCGGAGGTGCTGCCCGAATTTGGCCACTAAAGGCTCAAGAAAACATCTACAAGCTTTGGTGAAAAACCCCTTTCCTTTTCTTGCTTTCTAAGTCATTGTAATCATCCCAAGAGAGTCTCTTGGGCTTGCATTCTCTAATTTCTTTCAAAGTTTATAATCTGTAAATTAGTTTTAAAAGTTTTGTCCACACCTTGCATGTGATTGGCTTTTCCATCCTTGCAAAATCGTGTTGGCTAATTTATATTTAATTTTCTAATTTTTGCTTAATTTCTTTGTCCACCCTTGTCTCAACATTGGTAGGTTTTGTCCTCCATCTTGCGCCATAATTGTGAGGTCTATAAATTTGTTTAATTATTACCCATCTTTGTCACAAAATCGGTAGGCTCCTCCACATTCTGCCAAAGTTATGTGGCTAAGTTTGTTTATTTTTATTTAGTTTAAGAAATATAATTTTTGTTTGCCCACACCTTGCATGTGAGTGACTTTTCCACTCTTGCAATATCGTGCTGGCTAGTGCTTAAAATTTCAATTTTTGCAAAGTAAATAAAAATTACGTCTTTTCCCCATATTTCCTCCCATTGCCACTTTATGGATATTGGGTAATAATAAAGGGAAAATGATTGAGTAGTTAGTTTAACTAGGCACTCATTTTCCATTATTGTTTGGCCACTAAAATAAGGTGACTTGTGGAGCCTATAAGGGGTTGAAGAAGGGGACGGTTTCACGACACTAAGTGTCCTACCTGTTGAGCACCCAAGTGTAATGATCCCAAGCCAATTATTTGCTTGAAACCACTAACTACCACTGATGTGTTTATTGATTATTTGGTGTGCAGATAGCTATTGATGTTTTGGCCTTAGGGTTTGTTTCATTTATTCAGTCAAGGTTCATATAAGAGCTACTCAATACATGCAAGATCACAACAATATTCAAGATGTGGAAAACAAAAGCATAGATCTGACCTTTATTATGAAAAAGCATGAACCTGATACAATATAGAGCAGATCTGGAATAGTCCTCAGATGGCTCCAATAGATAGATGATATGAGATGCTACAAAATGCTCCCAACAATACAAAATAGGCCTCCAAAGGTTGAATACAATGTGAAGACCAAAGGTGCCAACAACAAGTGAACGCCCAACTCCCTTGGGCTGCTAGTATGTCCTGTTGGATGGTAAGGGACCAATATTTCGGCCCAGCTGAAGGAGATGCCCAAAACGTGCCAAAATCCACCAAACTGTAGATCGGGACCAGGGAAACTCCTACCGGAAGTCTGAAGCTCCAATACTCAATCCTCCTCCTCCAATTGCTGAAACCCTAATGCAACCTGCGCCCTCCTGAAGCCCTGAATAGCTCAATAATTCATTCTGTATGAGGGATACCTCCAAAACCTCTGAAACTCTCTAGGATGACAGATTGGGCTGTGATAACCCTTTAGGAGAAGTTTCAGGTCTAGATTCTAGGTAGAACTCCCTAGATTTGAGAAATACTGAATCACAAGACGTCCTCCTGCCTCAAGGCCGTCCCAATCTGTAACTGAAGATCTAATGGTAATAACTCTTCAAGAAAGCCTCCAAAATGTTGGTCAAGGACCTGCAAATAGAACCCAAGTGTCGGAATACCCCCAAGCTCTCCTGATTGGCTGGATCGAACTCTTCTTCAAGATATGGTGCGCCCCTGCTGGAAATCCCTGAACAGTATGGTCCTGTTGTTCTCCTGAATCGATAAGTGGATCTGTGATGAGTTTAGAATGGTGTGGGTGGAGTATTTCATCCCCGAGACCAAGCTTGGAACAAGGTGAGTGTGTCTTTCACCACTGAGTTGTTCACAGGGGTTTGTAACAGCAAAACCCTCAAACTGTATGCTCAAGAGCAATAATAAGCAATTACCAAAATCCAGAATGCATAAGAGATGCGCCCTAGCCTTCTCTTTACACTTTTTCTTCTATTTTCCTATTGAGTTAAGTTAACTCCTAGAGTTAACCCTAACTCAACCTCCAGCGCTTCTATTTCTTCATTGAGTTATCTTTTAACTCTTTTTCACCTTTTTATCAAGTCAACTTAAGAATATAGCCTTAATTTGGTTGACACTTCCCCTCAGTGTGAGACTATGGCCTAGTGGGGACACCTAGACCACTAAGTCTTCCAAACCTCTTCATCAAGAGGTGGGGGACATTACAGTCTCCCCTGCTTGAAATTGCTTGTCCTCAAGCAATTCCAAACCTGTCTCCCGTACCATCTGTTCATTCTCCCACGTGGCATCGTCAATGGGTAGATCTTTCCACCTGATCAAATACTCCTTGATGCTTCTCTTCCAGAGCCTTTTCTCTCGAACCTCCATTATCTCTTCCGGAATCAGCACAAGCTATCCTTCTTCGTCCATGGGAGGTAGTGTCTTAATGGGAATGATGTGTTGGCTGATGGCTTTTTTCAGGCAGGATACATGGAAGACATTGTGTATTCGGCTGCCCTGTGGAAGCTCTAGCTCATAAGCTATGACCCCTATCCTTTTGCTGATCCTCTAGGGCCCAAAGAAGTGTGGCTGTAGATTTTCTGCTCCGCTTTTTTTTATAGAAGCTTACCTGTAGGGTTGAAGTCTTAGATAGACTAAGTCACCCACCTCAAAAGTGCGCTCCACCCTGTGCTTGTTTGCTTGGACCTTCTGCTGGTTTTGTGCTCCTTGTAGATGATCCTTCAACTCTCGGAGGATGTCTTGGCTCTGTTGTACCCAATCATGTACCATTGGTGCCTTGCTGTCCCCAAAGGCAATCTCCACAAAGGAGATTGGATCATAGCTGTATAAGGCTCTGAATGGTGTCATGCCTATGGATACATGATGGGTGGTGTTGTAGCAGTTTTCTCCCAAGTGCAACCATCTGACCCACGCTTTCTGTTGTCCTGCTACATAATTTCTAAGGTAGGCTTCCACCCATTTGTTGACTATTTCGGTCTGACCATCTGTCTGAGGGTGATAGATGGTACCAGGGGTGAATGTCGTGCCAACTAATCTGAACAACTCCTACCAAAACGTACTCATGAACCTGCTATCCTTGTCACTGATAATGGTCTTTGGTAGGCCGTGCAACCTGAAGACCTCTCTGAAAAATAGTTCGACCACCTGTGTTGCGTTGAAGTCTGTGGCTATGGAGAAGAAGTGTGCAAACTTCGTCAACCTGTTCACTACTACGAAAATGCAGTCCTTCCCCTGTGCTTTGGGCAAGCCGGTGATGAAATCCATGGATATGCTTTCCCACTTGTGCTCCGGAATGGGCAAGGGTTTTCGTAGTCCTGCTGGGTGAGTGTGCTCATCCTTGTTCTCTTGGCATGTAGTGAACTCTTTGACTTGCTTAATCACATCTTCCTTGAGGCCCTTCCATGAGAACCTCTCTCTCACCTATCTGTACGTCTTACTAATCCCTTAGTGCCCTGCCACTGGTGAGTTATGACATGCATGTAATACCTTGGCTTTGAAAGCCGATCCAAGAACCAAGAAAATTCGGCCCTTGTAATAGATGAGGTCCTTCACGATCCTGAAGTTATCATCCTGTATCTGTCCGTCCAATAGCTGACAAGCGAACTGATCCTTTGTATATTCCACCACCAAGTGGTCCTTCCAATCAACCGACATACCTATCATGGCGAAAATGGATGGCCTCCTAGATAATGCATTAGCCACTGCGTTGTTCTTCCCTTTGACGAATTCAATGTCAAAGTCGTAGGCCTGTATTTTGCTTACCCATTTTTGCTGCCTTTCATTCAAATCCTTCTACTCCAATAGGTATTTAAGACTGTTATGATCTGATTTGACCACAAACCATGCACCTACCAAATATTGCCGAAATTTGGCTAGAGCATGCATGATAGCCAGCATTTCTTTGTCATAAATGTTGTAAAGCAGTTCAGGACCCCTGAGTTTCTGGCTTTCATAGGCAAGAGGGTGCCTATTATGCATCAATATGACCCCTATACCTTCCCCTGAGGCATCACACTCCAAGGTGAAAGGCAGGCTGAAATCTGGAAGGGCTAGAACTGGGCATGTGCTCATCACCTTTTTCATTTTCTCCATCGTAGCTTGAGCTTCTTCACTCCATTTGAAGGCCCCCTTTTTAGTTAAATTGGTCAAGGGTGCACAAAGTTGAGAAAACCCCTTGACAAATTTTCTGTAGTACGTGCATATGCCTAGGAATCCCCTTAACTCTGTGAGTGTCTTAGAAGTAGGCCACTCCATAATGGCTGTTATTTTCTCCTGATGTACCTGTACCCTTTTTGCTCCGATGATGTGTCCCAAGTAGAGTACCTCTGTCATCCCAAACTCACACTTGGATTCCTTAGCGTACAGTGACTGTTCCTCCATGATTGACATGAGTTGGTCCACATGCCGAAGGTGTTCCTCCCACGTCTTGCTGTAAATGAGCAAGTCATCAAAAAATACTAGCAAGTGTTTCCTCATCTATTTGTTGAACACATGGTTCATGCAAGATTGAAACGTGGTTGGGGCATTGGTTAACCCGAAGGGCATTACCAAGAACTCATAATGGTCGTAGTGACACTTGAAAGCTGCTTTTGAGATATCCTCCTCCCTCATCTTGATTTGATGGTAGCCAGAACGAAGGTCAATCTTTGTGAAGTAGATAGCTCCATCCAGTTCGTCTAGCAACTCATCAATCCTGGGTATAGGGTACCTGTTTTTGATCGTCTTTTTATTCAAGGCCTGGAAGTTAATGCACATCCGCATAGTCCCATCTTTCTTCTTGACCAAGACTACTGAAGAAGCAAAAGGGCTAGAGCTTGGCCTGATGTGTCCCATGCCTAGAAGCTCCCTGATGGCCTTCTCTATCTCATCTTTATACTTCCTTGGATGCCTATATGGTGTGGTGATGACTGGTTTAGCCCCTGCCTCTAGTTCAATGATGTGCTCAAACCCCCTGTCTGGTGGCACACTTGGAGGAATCATCCCAAACACCTTGTGATGCCTGTCAAGGATCTCCTTGATCTCTAGGGTGTAGTGCACCTTACCCTTCTCATTCACACGTGTCGAAATCCTACATTTAGCTGTATACACAATTTCTTCTCTCCTGAAGATGGCTTCCATCCTCTTGGCCGTAACTACCCTAGCAGAGTTACCTGTCATGCCTCTGAGCACTACCTTTCGTCCTCCCTCCTTTGTAAAAGACATCTCCATGGTCTTGTAGTTGGTGGTGATAGGACCTAATGTGCTGAGCCACTGTACTCCTAGGATGATGTTAGTGTCTGGAAGGTCCATCACATAGATGTCCTGCATTAGCTCATGCGTTCCCAAGGTGAGCTTCATACCTGGAATGTACCTGTCACAAGACATAGTGCTACCACCTGCCACCTCTACCTTGAACCCTTCAAATTCTACTGTGGGTATATGTCTCCTCTTCAACGATGCTGCGTCAATGAAGCTGTGAGAGGCTCCCCCATCAATCAATACGGACACTTTATGTCCCTGCAAGACCCCCCTCATCCTGAAAGTGTTGAATTTGGGCACCCCAATGATAGATGCCAAGGTGGCTTTCCCCCCAGCCGTACTGTCCTGTTCTGGGATCTCTTCTTCTGCTGCTTCTATGGTTTCGGCCTCTATGTTCTGTAGTTGAACATAATTTTCCTCCTCCTCATTGTCTGAAGTCACGTCTTTGTAGTGTACCTGGCCACGTCCCATGCACTTGTGTGATGGGTTCCATGGTTCTTTGCATGTGAAGCAGAGTTTCTTTCTCCTCAGTTCCCTCCTGGTGTTGTCATCTATTCTGCCACGACCCCTGTCAAACCCCCTTGGGTCATGTTCTCCCAGGTTCACAGGAGGTCTTTGATCTCTTCCTCTGGTGTTAAGAGGTGGTCTAGGGATAAACTTTGGTTTGGCAGCTGGTCCTAGGTCCCTCGTCCTCTAAATAGCATCCTGTAGATTGGTGGGCTTGAAAGCCTTCACCCAACCCTTCAAGGGTTCCATCAACCCTTCAGTAAACAACATCATAAGTCTGGTTGATGATATGTCTTGCACCATGACCGCTAGCCTCTGAAATTCTTCAATGTATACCTATGGTGCCCTTGTCTATCTAAGCTATGTGAGCTCCCTGAAATGAAACTCCGGATCCCCCTGATCAAAACGGTCAATGAGCCTTGTTATCCCCGATTTCTAGGGATAACTAGGAGATCATATCTCGAGGCCCACAGGTCCTAGACATGGAGTATCGAGAGCAGGATTGACCTAAGCATGGCCCTGGAGGGCCCATCCTTCTTCCTCTTCATCAGACTTGTTCTGTCAGCAGCAGCAGCATCCATCACCATCGGCTTGGACTTGCATCGGAGAAGACTCTTGCTCCATGAGGTAATTGGTCCAGATATCATGGTATGTGTCATGTTTGATCATTATAACTTTCAGATGAATGCATCAGGTTCCTTACATTTCTGACAACTGCTTGGATCTTACACTAACCCACTTGACTATGGTTGAGGGGATTAATGGGGTGTCCTAGCAAGCTTGTATCCATAGGTTTTGGTTAGCCACCAGGGGGGATTTGAAGAGCCATCGTCCGCTCCCACAATATTATCATTTTACATCTTATCTCCCATTCATCTATCCAATTCCCCTAGTCCGGGCATTAGGATGACCTCTTTGAGGGGTTACACTTTATCCTGTGGGAAGAAGGGGCTAAAGGCCCAGGAGGTAAAAGCAGTTGGTAAAAGATAAAAGCCATAGGAAATAAAACCTAGAGATGCCTTGCCCAGGGATCCCCGAGAAGGCAATAAAAAGCCTCTCGATAAGAAACAAAAGGGACCCGAAGAAAAATAATAAAACAAGACCTAGCCAAGAGGATGGGAGGTCTCATCACGAGCTGACCCATTATTTTCATAGGTATCTAGCAGTATGACATTGCCATTATTTGATCACCATGCCAGGGCAGTGACCCTTGGTTGCATGGCCAAGGGAAAGGGGGTCTCATCATGAGCCATCCTTATCATTTCTGCGAAAATACTCGTGGGTAACACTGTCAGCTCTGGTCACCACACCAAGGCAGTGTCCTCTGGTCAGACCTTGAAGCAAAAAGAAAGAAAAAGTAATAAATGAAAGAAAGAACAAAGGCAATAAAGGGATTGGAAAGATCTGCATCCATGACAGGTACATCTCGCCTCCTACAAAGGCACCCACGGATAATACCCACCCCTGGTTTTCACTGTGTCTGGACATCCTTAGACCATACCACCTCGTGTTACATGGCTTGAATGATATCCTTTGGGAAATTTCCTCTTCTTATGAATGCTGGCCCAATAGGTTACCTTGTCTTTTTCTTCAGCTTTGTATAGTAGGTCAGTGTAATGTCTTTGAGCTATTAGATGATATGCCAGGGGTCTTATGCATGCATTTGATAAAATTAATGATGAAATATGATTGACATTACTATGATCCCGAGGACTAATGAGCCCATGGAGGGCGAAGTTTCTGATGTGCAGGACCATGCCCGACAGACAGGTACCAGTGGACCGGTACACATGGGGAGATGATTAGCTCTGACCAACATGGGGCTGAAGAGCCCATCAAATGGTTGTTGGGACCCCATCAAGGGCAGAGACAGGACAGTGATATGATGAGCCTTTGCACACGAGAAGAAGAAGGACGTTCCACCCAGGACACTTTGGCTGAGCCCAGCCTAGGAGGATTGACCCACTTCAGATGGAACGTTTTCCTCTTGATGGACAGGACATCACCCAGGAGACTTGGACGTCATCTTGAGCGTGTGGCAGTTTGATGGGATTACTGGCACATGTGGCAGCTTGGAGGAGCCCTAAAAGGGCTAACGTCTGACTTCTGGATGCTGGACTAGCCCAAAAAGGGCCAACGTCTCCCTCAGAGGGGGCTTGACGTCCCACCTTTTGCTCATTTATGTCTTTTACTTAGCAGTTAATGTAAAAACAGTATAATTTTAGTAGTCATCCTTGTCGGTTGTTTTAATGACCTAATTTTTAAATTAAAGGTCATTGGATGATATATATTGAGGATGTTTTTCCCTCATTTGGACATAACACAACTCCTTCTCTTAGGAGATCTGATTTTTGCGCCCTACTAGGGTAGTTTTGGTGTTTAAAGTGAGGCACAACTTTTGAAGGAGGATTTTTCTCTTGCATTTATGGCATTTCTCTCAAGGAAGGTTTACAACTAGGGTTTGCTTGTGCTTTTCTTCATGACATGTAAGTGAATTTTCATGCAAAACTTCTTAAATGAATGGTTGTAGGTATAATTTCTTACATTTACTTATTGTATTGCTGATTTAAAACCCTAGGTAGCAAGCACACAATAGGTTATTGTTACATGTCCCCTTGTTGAGAAATATTTTTTAGCCATTGAAGAAAAGAGATAGTGCCTAGCCGTTGCTACACTTATCTTCTATCTTCTGAGCTAGCGTTGAGGTCCATAAGTTGAAGAGATGAGACGTCCTAGGCCTAGATTGCCTACACCTAGGGTTTCACCTTCTAGGGTTTGAAAGCCTTGTCATTGCAACACTTTCTCCCTTAGATTTACGCTTTAAGCTAGTCGTTTTGCCAAGTCTATTTAGAGGAGGAGGAAATAGCACGAGGCCTTGCTTAAGCAACACCGGAGTGAGCCTCTTTCCCCTAGGGTTTTGATTCTAGGGCCCTGCCTTTGCAGCACCATAGAACCCTACCTTCTAGTCTCTAAATTGTCATCCTCCTGAGACCTTGTGCCCTTATTTTTGACTCCATATACCCTAAGCCACTGATTTGATCTCCAACGTTGAAGCTTTAGTGTACAAAACAACTCCTTAAACCCTAAATCTTGAAACCCTAACTAACTAACCCTAACCCTAACTAAGGCTGACGTCATAGTTGGTTATTTCTGACGCAACAAGTTCTTTTTTTTACTTTTACAAGCAATTGAGTGATGATCTAAAGCATTTATTGATTAAAATATTGATTGAACACATTGTTGGCTTTGTCATCCTGATAGTTATTGATGAATTAATGCTCTTTCCTTAGATAATTGACAAAACATTGATCTCATTAATATCTATTGCTTTACATTGCTTGAATTATATCAGATGGTCATATGAAGTTCTAACCCTTTGTATATAGCCTGCGTATATATTTTTCTATTGTTTCTTTGTTATGGGAAGGTGTTCTCATTTGGGACTATACTTCATTATTGGTTGATTAGCCGGACCTTTTGCTTTTTGGTGGTAACCTGTGAAGGGGAAACTTTAACTCTGACCTTATATTTCAGCCTCTTCAAAACCCCAGGTTACCGGGGACGTCTCCCTTGGGCTAACCTCCGTAAATAGAAAGAACCTCCCCATTGTGGTGACATTGGGTGGGGAAGGTTCCTATTTCGCCAGTTTGACCCTTATCCTTTAGCTTTTTGACCTAAACTACAAACTGTGCGATAACATTTTGGCGTCGTTGCCGGGGAACACTGAGTCAATCTTCCTCAACGACAAATCTTTTGGTAAGCCTTGCCTCAGAGACCTTTTCTCTTACAAGCTTACCTGGCGACTCCACTAGACTTTATTCCCCTATTTTTGATAGTTTCAAGAAAACTATCTGGCGACTCCATCAATGACGACCCGTAGCGGGCGACAATACTCAAATCCCGCTACTGTGGCGACCATCACTCTAACAAACCCTATGCCTCTAATCAATCCAAATCCTCACAAATGGTCTCACCCAGAGAGTTTCAACTGTTTCGACTTTAACTACATTCAAGGTGGACTGCATGACTTACCCACAGATGCAAACTCTTGGCTACCTTTCTTTTCAGGAAAGGGCACCCCTGGAAACTCACATTGGACCCATTTTTGCAACAGTGTTGACTTTCATTTGGCCGGTCAAGATCACCCTGATGTCTTCATGAGGCTCTTTGCGAGCTCCCTTACAGGAGATGCTAAAGTTTGGATTGATGGGTGTCCCAAGGGAAGCATAAAAAACCCCGAAGAACTACAAAAAGCCTTTAAAATAAGGTGGTATGATAGTGAACATTCACAAAACTCCTTGTCTCAATACTTCAACATTTGCAAAGGACCCTGTGAAAGTTTCAGAGATTTCAGTGATAGGTTCAACCTTCTCCTCAAAAAGATCTGATCAAAGGTGGGCTCAGAACAAGCCATCATCGATCACTTCTTGTCTTCCTTGGAAGGAACCTTGCAATTCAACATTAAGGACCAGTCACCAACAACTTTAGAAGAAGCGCAGGACCTGGCCTTTCAAATTGAAAGAAATCTTGATTTTGATGATTACATTCAACAAAGAAACCTAACACAAAATTGCGAACTATGGGATCCGGGTAATGAACCTATGGCAAAACCTAAACCTCCAAGGATCCTCCAGATTGAACTAGCCCCCGCCAAAAGGAAATGGAGCCTTTCTCATGAAAGTGTTGTTTCTTTTCAAGAATCTCCGCTAAAAAGGGCCCATCTAGAGAATGAAGTTGGGGATGTATCACCCAAAATGTTGAACCAAATCTTCCTGAAGACTTCTCTCTTTTTATTCACCAGGTGGGACACCCTATTTCTAAAGTCTGTGAGTTCACACCCTTTTACGTCTCCCTCCGGGTCAAAGATTTTCTCCTTCACAACTATCTCTTGCACCTAAGAGCTACAACCAATATAATGACAGAAGAAGTTATGCATCAATTGGGTTTGAAGATCTCATGAGCAAACACCAGAGATAATTTCGCAAAAGGGATCATTAGCAACCTCGAGGTAGCATTTGAATCCTGCCCCAGTGCTCCTTTCTTGATAAATGTGCTCATCATAGATGATGTAAATAATTTCGGGATTATCCTTCGTAATGACCTCATTGAACACCTGAATGGAAGCATTCACAAGGAGCAGTACAAAGCCACTATCCCTCATCCTGAAGGAGGATTTTTCACCATCTATAATGAGCCTTTTGTTGGATCACCAGTCAAGACCCCCGATGAGGTGAATGATCAACTTTTATGCATCAATAGTGGTCTCAATGATTGGTTCATTCAGGAAGGGAAGTTGGATATGGACACTGTTGAAGAAACAGAAGGAATATGGACCTTGGAATTCGATGGCTCACACTCAAGCTTTGGATCAGGCGCTGGAGTAGTTTTAACAGCTCCATCAGGTGAGGTCTTCTACCATTCATATAGGCTGGAATTCCGTTGCACCAACAATGTGGATGAATATGAAGCTTTGATTCTGGGACTTAATCTAGCAATCGACAAAGGTGTTACAATCTTGGAAGTGAAAGGGGACTCAGACCTCATTGTGTTGCAAGTTTTAATGAGATTTTCCACTAAGAATGAGAAGTTGAAAAAGTATCGAGATGTAGCTCAGACCCTTTCAAAATCCTTCAGAAAGATATCAATTGAAGTTGTTCCTCGAGAACAAAACCACGTGGCTGATGCTCTGGCTGTCTCAGCTTCCACTTTACAACCATGCGAAGGACCTCTTCACGACCTATGCAAGATGGAGGTTCTTTTTAGACCTTCTGTCCCCAACAATTTGGAGCATTGGCAGGTGTTTGAGGATGATGACCAAATTATCAGATTCATGGAAAATAGCAAAGAATTTACAGATTCGCAAGTTGCTTTCCTGGCCGACTTTATGGACTTGGAAGTCATCAACCTGCAAAACAATACCTTACCAAAGGGTTGTATTCCTCTTGAAAACCTTTTTGACAGACATGATGTTTTCAAAGGGAAAAGAACCAATAAGCAAGCTGAGGAAGCCTTGGAATTCAATATCAGTACAGAGATGGATCCGAGAATGGTCAAGATAGGAAAGGGGACCACCGAGAAAGAGAGGAAGGAAATACTAGAGCTCATTAGAGAATTCAAAGACACCTTTGCTTGGAACTATGATGATTTAAAGGCCTACAGAGGGGATGTCATCCAACATGCTATACCCTTGGTAGAAGGAGCCAAGCCATTCCAACAAAATCTAAGGCATATCAACCCCAAGTTGGCAGGCCAGATACAAAAGGAACTCCAAAAGATGGTTGACGATGGTATCATAGCCCCTATCAGGTATTCTTCTTGGATGTCAAACTTGGTAGTTGTTTGGAAGAAAAATGGTGATATTCGCCTGTGTGTCGATTTCCGAAACCTCAACCAGTTGTCTTTAAAGGATAATTATCCCCTCCCAAACATGGAACATTTGCTTCAGCGGGTCACAGGGGCAGGGATGATGTCTATGCTAGATGGGTTCTCAGGATACAACCAATTTTTACTCAAAAGGGAGGATCAACTCAAGACTGCATTCACTATGCCTTGGGGAACTTTTATGTACTTGAGAATGCCGTTTGGTCTCATGAATGCTGGTGCCACTTTTTAGAGAGCAATGGATTTTGCCTTCAGGGACCTTATACAAAAAATTATAGAAATTTACCAAGATGACCTCACAGTTGTGTCCAAGGATAGGAAAGACCATCTCTCCCACCTCAGGATTGTTTTTGAACGATGCAGGAAGTATGACATCTCACTAAATCCTAAGAAGTCTGTTTTTGGGATTGACGAAGGAAAATTGTTGGGACACGTGGCCTCACCAGGGGGAGTCTCTATTGATCCCGAAAGAGTCCAATCAATAAAGGATGTCCGCCCTCCAGTCAACAAGAAAGCCCTACAATCTTTTCTTGGAAAAATCAACTTCATCCGCAGATTTGTGCCTAATTTTGCTGAAAGGATAAAACCATTAAGCGCTCTGCTGAAAAAGGATGTTGCTTTCAGGTGGGGAGATGAGACCAACAAATCTTTTGAAGATATCAAAAATTCCATCTCCCAAGCCCCCGTCCTGATTAGTCCCGATTTTTCACGAGATTTCATAATTTTCTCGTTTTCATCTCAGGATACTATTG
Source organism: Picea engelmannii (assembly GCA_009831015.1). Classification (NCBI taxonomy): domain Eukaryota; kingdom Viridiplantae; phylum Streptophyta; class Pinopsida; order Pinales; family Pinaceae; genus Picea; species Picea engelmannii. The sequence continues at coordinate 50,677 of ML812797.1, forward strand.
CAGGTGTCTTGATGCAGAAGGATGCTGACAACTATGAACATCCCGTAGCCTTTATGAGCAAAGTCCTAAGAGATTCAGAATTGAACTACTCCATCACAGAAAAGCAAGCCTATGCCTTGGTCAAATCCCTTAAACATTTCAGGAACTACATCGGTTACAATAAGATCAAGGCTTATGTCCCGTACCTGGCCGTGAAGGATGTTTTATCACAACAAGACTGTATGGGTACTCGAGGAAAGTGGGTTTCCAAAATCCAGGAGTATGACTTAGAAATAAAACCCACCAAGATAATAAAGGGATAGGGTCTGGCCCAAATGCTCACTGAAAGCAATCAGGAAGCCATACAGATGGGTGAGAATGAGCAGGTGAATGTAATGATCAGTGAACTAGAACATGATGAGTGGTATTACGATATAGTTTATTATCTAAAGAACTTGTCTTGCCCTGATCATTTGGTGGATTACAAGAGAAGGGCTTTGAGATTGAAGGCTATGAAGTACTGCTTGACCGAGGATGGACTTGGGTGGAAGAATCCTGATGGCGTTATACTTAGATGCGTAAACAAGGACGAGGCAAAGAAGATACTGGAGGAATTGCATTCTGGGCATTGTGGTGGACACTTTGCTGCTCGTACTACTGCCCATAAGATCTTGAGGGCTGGTTACTATTGGCCAACACTCTTTTAAAATACTTATCAGCACGTTCGATCTTGCCAACCTTGCTAATACTTCACCAGCAAACCGAGACTTCCAGCACAGCCTTTGAAACCAGTAGTAGTGGAGGCACCCTTTCAACAATGGGGTTTGGATTTTGTTGGTGATTTCAAAGATAATTCGAGTAATGGCTATCGGTGGATCCTGACAGCTACAGATTATTTCACTAGATGGGTTGAATCAATTCCTACGAAGAAGGCTACTGAAGAAGTTGTCATGATCTTCTTGGAAGATCGGATCATAACTAGGTTTGGCGTCCCTTCCAAGATCACTACAGATAATGCCAAAGCTTTTAGCTCCTACGCTCTGGTAGAATTTTGTTTCAAATATGGCATTACCCTATCCCATTCCTCAAATTACTACCCACAAGGAAATGGATTGGCAGAATCAACAAACAAGAACCTCATGAATATTCTAAAAAAGGTTGTCGGAGAAAATAAGAAGTCACGGGATAGTAAAATAAAATATGCAGTATGGGCAGATCGAATAACAACGAAAACTTCCACAGGGAAAACCCCTTTTGAGCTGGTATATGGACTTGAAGAAAAACTTCATGTGAACCTCCAAATCCCTATCCTCCGATTTGCTCAACAATATGCCACAGATATGGAGGCGATCCAAGGAAGAATAAATCAGCTGATAGAATTAGATGAAACGCGAAGAAATGCCTTGGGTCAAATGACGAGGAACCAAGAAAAGATAAAGAACACTTTTGATCACAAAGCCAAGGAAAGAAGTTTCACCAAAGGAGATCTTGTCCTACTGTGGGATAAAAGGAAAAAGAAGACTGGCATGCACAAAAAGTTTGACAGCCTATGGGGAGGCCCATATAAGATCGAGAGTTGCGCAGGTACAAATTCCTTTAACCTGGAGACAATGGAAGGAGAGATTCTAAAATTGCCGGTAAACGCTTTACATATCAAGCGTTACTACCCCCCAGACACATGACTGTACAGGTAAGTATAAGTAGGTAGGCATTTTCCGTGTATTATACCATCTGCATTTCATGTTTGTTTCCTCATATGCATATTGATTGTTTTATTTCATATACATATATGTTATATTTGCGGGGTGGCAATACCACCCCACCTTTGTTGCTGATTCCCTATTCGAGTGTGAGCAGCTCTGCAGGTTTGTGCTAGATATGTTGAGGTTCTCATGCACTCTACGGTGAGCACATGTCCCCGAGTTGGAGCCAGATGTTATCCCTAATTTCTAGGGATAACTAGGAGATCATGTCTCGAGGCCCACAGGTCCTAGACATGGAGTACCGAGAGCAAGATTGACCTGAGCATGGCCCTGGAGGGCCCATCCTTCTTCTTCTTCATCAGACTTGTCCTGTCAGCAGCAGCAACATCCATCACCATCGGCTTGGACTTGCATCAAAGAAGACTCTTGCTCCATGAGGTAATTGGTCCAGATATCATGGTATGTGTCATGTTTGATCATTATAACTTTCAGATGAATGCATCAGGTTCCTTACATTTCTGACAACTGCTTGGATCTTACACTAACCCACTTGACTATGG
>ML812797.1:52968-72150 GCA_009831015.1 Picea engelmannii
TCCATGAGGTAATTGGTCCAGATATCATGGTATGTGTCATGTTTGATCATTATAACTTTCAGATGAATGCATCAGGTTCCTTACATTTCTGACAACTGCTTGGATCTTACACTAACCCACTTGACTATGGTTGAGGGGATTAACGGGGTGTCCTAGCAAGCTTGTATCCATAGGTTTTGGTTAGCCACCAGGGGGGATTTGAAGAGCCATCGTCCGCTCCCACTATATTATTATTTTACATCTTATCTCCCATTCATCTATCCCATTCCCCTAGTCCGAGCATTAGGATGACCTATTTGAGGGGTTACACTTTATCCGGTGGGAAGAAGGGGCTAAAGGCCCAGGAGGTAAAAGCAGTTGGTAAAAGATAAAAGCCATAGGAAATAAAACCTAGAGATGCCTCGCCCAGGGATCCCCGAGAAGGCAATAAAAAACCTCTCGATAAGAAACAAAAGGGACCCGAAGAAAAATAATAAAACAAGACCTAGCCAAGAGGATGGGAGGTCTCATCACAAGCCGGCCCATTATGTTCCTAGGTATCTAGCAGTATGACATTACCATTATTTGGTCACCACGCCAGGGCAGTGACCCTTGGTTGCATGGCCAAGGGAAAGGGGGTCTCATCACGAGCCATCCTTATCATTTCTACGAAAATACTCGTGGGTAACACTGTCAGCTCTGGTTACCACGCCAAGGCAGTGTCCTCTGGTCATACCTTGAAGCAAAAAGAAAGAAAAAGTAATAAATGAAAGAAAGAACAAAGGCAATAAAGGGCTTGGAAATCACTGCATTCATGACAGGTACAGCTTGCCTCCTACAAAGGCACCCATGGATAATACCCACCCCTAGTTTTCACTGTGTTTGGACATCCTTAGACCATACCACCTTGTATTACATGGCTTGAATGATATCCTTTGGGAACTTTCCTCTTCTTATGAATGCTGGCCCAATAGGTTACCTTGTCTTTTTCTTCAGCCTTGTATAGTAGGTCAGTATAATGTCTTTGAGCTATTAGATGATATGTTAGGGGTCTTATGCATGCATTTGATAAAATTAATGATGAAATATGATTGGCATTGCTATGATCCCGAGGACTAATGAGCCCATGGAGGGTGAAGTTTTTGATGTGCAGGACCATGCCCGACGGATAGGTACCAGTGGACCGGTACACATGGGGAGATGATTAGCTCGGTCCTCCATGGGGCTGAAGAGCCCATTAGATGGTTGTTGGGACCCCATTAGGGGCAGAGACAAGACAATGATATGATGAGCCTTTGCACACGAGAAGAAGGACGTTCCACCCAGGACACTTTGGTTGAGCCCAGCCTAGGAGGATTGACCCACTTCAGATGGAACGTTTTCCTCTTGATGGACAGTACGTCATCCAGGAAACTTGGACGTCATCTTGAGCGTGTGGCAGTTTGATGGGATTACTGGCACGTGTGGCAGCTTGGAGGAGCCCTAAAAGGGCTAACGTCTGACTTCTGGATGCTGGACTAGCCCAAAAAGGGCCAACGTCTCCCTCAGAGGGGCTTGACGTCCCACCTTTTGCTCATTTATGTCTTTTACTTAGCAGTTAATGTAAAAACAGTATAATTTTAGTAGTCATCCTTGTCGGTTGTTTTAATGACCTAATTTTTAAATTAAAGGTCATTGGATGATATATATTGAGGATGTTTTTCCCTCATTTGGACATAACACAACTCCTTCTCTTAGGAGATCTGATTTTTGTGCCCTACTAGGGTAGTTTTGGTGTTTAAAGTGAGGCACAACTTTTGAAGGAGGATTTTTCTTGGCATTTATTGCATTTCTCTCAAGGAAGGTTTACAACTAGGGTTTGCTTGTGCTTTTCTTCATGACATGTAAGTGAATTTTCATGCAAAACTTCTTAAATGAATGGTTGTAGGTATAATTTCTTACATTTACTTATTGTATAGCTGATTTAAAACCCTAGGTAGCAAGCACACAAGTAGGTTATTGTTACATGTCCCCTTGTTGAGAAATATTTTTTAGCCATTGAAGAAAAGAGATAGAACCTAGTTGTTGCTACACTTATCTTCTATCTTCTGAGCTAGCGTTGAGGTCCATAAGTTGAAGAGAGGAGACGTCCTAGGCCTATATTGCCTACACCTAGGGTTTCACCTTCTAGGGTTTGAAAGCCTTGTCATTGCAACACTTTCTCCCTTAGATTTATGCTTTAAGCTAGCCGTTTTGCCAAGTCTATTTAGAGAAGGAGGAAAGAGCACGAGGCCTTGCTTAAGCAACACCTGAGTGAGCCTCTTTCCCCTAGGGTTTTGATTCTAAGGCCCTGCCTTTGCAGCACCATAGAACCCTACCTTCTAGTCTCTGAATTGTCATCCTCCCGAGACCTTGTGCCCTTATTTTTGACTCCATATACCCTAAGGCACTGATTTGATCTCCAATGTTGAAGCTTTAGTGTACAAAACAACTCCTTAAACCCTAAATCTTGAAACCCTAACTAACTAACCCTAACGCTAAATAAGGCTGACATCATAGTTGGTTATTTCTGATGCAGCAAGTTCTTTTTTTTACTTTTACAAGCAATTGAGTGATGATCTAAAGAATTTATTGATTAAAATATTGATTGAACACATTGTTGGCTTTGTCATCCTGATAGTTATTGATGAATTAATGTTCTTTCCATAGATAATTGACAAAACGTTGATCTCATAAATATCTATTGCTTTACATTGCTTGAATTATATCAGATGGTCATATGGAGTGCTAACCCTTTGTATATAGCCTGCGTATATATTTTTCTATTGTTGCTTTGTTATGGGCAGGTGTTCTCTATTGGGACTATACTTCATTATTGGCTGATTAGCCAGACCTTCTGCTTTTTGATGGTAACCTGTGAAGGGGAAACTTTAACTCTGACCTTATATTTCAGCCTCTTCAAAACCCCAGGTTACCAGGGACGTCTCCCCTGGCCTAACCTCCCTAAATAGAAAGAACCTCCCCATTGTGGTGACATTGGGTGGGGAAGGTTCCTGTTTCGCCAGTTTGACCCTTATCCTTTAGCTTTTTGACCTAAACTACAAACTGTGCGATAACAAGCCTCTGAGTGAAGTCTGCGTATGTCATGATCTGACTGTGGCCTAGTGTGATCAATCCATGGTACCACCAATCATGAGCTTTGCCATCCAAGTACTTGGTGGCAAACTTGATGGCTTCCATCTCTCTCATGGGGTTAAGCTGTAGATAAGTATACAGCTTCTGTACCCACACCTGTGTTGTCATCTTGGTCGTACCATCAAAGTATGGGATCTCTATCTTTCCCATCCTTCGTTCCAACTCATAATTGCTTTTGTGGTTCGAACTAGGTTTGTTTCTGAACTTAAGCTAGCAGTATTGATCCAAGGACATCTGTCTCTGAATTCCCAAGTCTAGCTCATGGTACTCCCTGGTACACTGAACCATCTGCTCAAAAAAATCATCCACCTGTTCCTACTGTGCCTGTCCATCTGTGAACGTGGGTAAGTATGGTCTAGGAGTAGCCTTGCTACCCATTTTCCCATGTGGGGTGCCTCCTCCATGGCTCCCTTTAGACCGATGATAGGTAATCTGCTCAGGGTTATATCTTGGAGCCTTTTTTGGATTGTACCTGTTTCCACCCTGTGAACCACTAGTCTCTCTGTTTTCATATATCTCTAGACCTTTCCCCTTATGAGTTATCTGCAGCAATAGATCGACTATCCTAGTCTAGTTTTCGTCCACCTTCCTTAGGTTATCATCTACCTTTTTCAAGGTCTCAGTAATTTCAGCTTGTCCTCTACAAGTTATGTCATAGTTCTCCTGTAGGTGGATGACCAATTTACTTTCTGTTTGGTTTATGGATTTATTGAATTCTCTTGCCAAGTAGGCCAAGCCCTGGGGTTCACCTTCCTCACCTGAACCCTCCATTTCAACCTCTGTTTCACTTTCCTGTTTCTTCTTTCTGCCCATGTATATACCACTGTACTGATGCATGCGCTAATCCTCACAGGATGAGAGGATCAGAGCTCTTATACCACTGTAATGATCCCAAGCCAATTTTTTGCTTGAAACCACTAACTACCACTAATGTGTTTATTGATTATTTGGTGTGCAGGTAGCTATTGATGTTTCGGCCTTAGGGTTTGTTTCAGTTATTCAGTCAAGGTTCATATAAGAGCTACTCAATACATGCAAGATCACAACAATATTCAAGATGTGGAAAACACAAGCATAGATCTGACCTTTATTATGAAAAATCATGAACCTAATACAATATAGAGCAGATCTGGAATAGTCCTCAGATGGTTCCAATAGATAGATGATATGAGCTGCTACAAAATGTTCCCGACAATACAAAATAAGCCTCCAAAGGCTGAATACAATGTGAAGACCAAAGGTGCCAACAACAAGTGAACGCCCAACCCCACTGGGTTGCTGGTACGTCCTGTTGGATGGTAAGGGACCAATATTTCGGCCCAGCTAAAGGAGATGCCCAAAACGTGCCAAACTCCACCAAACTGTAGATCGGGACCAGGGAAACTCCTCCCAGAAGTCTGAAGTTCCAATACTCAATCCTCCTCCTCCAATGGTTGAAACCCTAATGTAACATGCGCCCTCCTGAAGCCCTGAATAGCTCAATAATTCGTTCTGTATGAGGGACACCTCCAAAACCTATGAAACTCTCTTGGATGATAGATTGGGCTGTGATAACCCCTTAGGAGAAGTTTTAGGTCCAGATTCTAGGTAGAACTCCCTAGATCTGAGAAATACTGAATCACAAGACATCCTCCTGCCTCAAGGCCATCCCAATCTATAACTGAAGATCTGATGGTAATAAATATTCAAGAAAGCCTCCAAAATATTGGTCAAGGACCTGCAAATAGAATCCAAGTGTCGAAATACCCCCAAGCTCTCCTGATTGGCTAGATCAAACTCTTCTTCAAGATATGGTGCGCCCCTGCTGGAAATCCCTGAACAGTATGACCCTGTTGTTCTCCTGACTCGATAGGTGGATCTATGATGAGTGTAGAATGGTGTGGGTGGAGTATTTCATCCCCGAGACCAAGCTTGGAACAAGGTGAGTGGGTCTTTCACCACTGAGTTGTTCACAAGGGTTTGTAACAACAAAACCCTCAAACTGTATGCTCAAGAGCAATAACAAGCAATTACCAAAATCCAGAATGCATAAGAGATGCGCTCTAGCCTTCTCTTTATACTTTTTCTTCTATTTTCCTGTTGAATTAAGTTAACTCCTAGAGTTAACCCTAACTCAACTTCCAACGCTTCTATTTCTTCATTGAGTTATCTTTTAACTCTTTTTCACCTTTTTATCAAGTCAACTTAAGACTATAGCCTTAGTTTGGTTGACCCTTCCCCTCAATGTGAGACTATGGCCTAGTGGGGACACCTAAACCACTAAGTCTTCCAAACCTCTTCATCAAGAGGTGGGGGACATTACACCAAGCACTTTGGATTTGACTTGTGGAGATAGGGGAGAACCTTGTTGTTCTCTTGTTAAGCACCCAACATTTCCTCTTGGATAAGGGATAAGGACTTGAGGTAGTCACATAGTTTAGGTTTGCAACATTTCATATCTAATTCCCCCAAGTCAAAGAGAGACCTAAAATTAATTAAAATCAACCTATTCACTTTTCACAACATTTACATTTCATTGCAATTTCCATTTCAACAATTTATTCTCAAGTATTTACATTCCATTTATTTTCTGCAAGTTGTTTACATTATTTTTTATTTCTTATTCAAGCATTCTATAATTCTTTGGTAAGTAATTGTTTACATGTAAAGTTATTTTTTGAATCATTGTGTGGATAAATTTATTCTTTATTTAAAGTTGTAAAGATATCATTTTGTGAATATATTTCAATAAGAGAATTTTGATAATCTTTAGGCACTAGTCTAAATTGTGGTAAAAGGTTTGTTTGTCATTAAAGGAACTGCATATTGCATGGTTGATTGTCATTGGGTTGGGTCTCCCTAATTAATAAATTTAATTAACTCCTAGAACATTTAACCTACATTCACATAGTTAATAGTGTCTACGCCCCTTGGCTTCCCTAGGAGTGAGCCTAGACGGAAGGAGTCCAGATTGAGGTGATAGTGGGTCTGGACTCAGGTTTGTGCCTCCAAGGACACACCAAGTGGGTTGGAGACTTATCCATGTTTGTAGGTGTGTATTAGGCGACAAAAAGATCTAACTTATTTATGCATGAAAATTTAGATATTAAAGATTTGGAATAGAATTTAGATCTAAATGCTTGCATGAAAACTAGTAAACAAAGGAATGTAGATTTTAAAAAAGTTTGAGGGAGAGGAAGAAATTTTCTCAAGACTTGAATCCTTGGTCTATGGGGTCCCTTGGTGAATAGTCAAGGGGCTCTTGTTCATCAAGGTCTTGGAATGACTGAGGGATGGAACTCCAATCTATCACTCCTCCAAGCTTAACAACCTGTAAAACTTTTCTCAATCTTGCCAACACTCCATTAGAAAAAGGTATTTCCTACACAAAAGACTCAAAGAAGCATGTTAGTTCATTCGAAAAGCATGCAAGTTTAGAATCTTAAGATGTAGAAATATAGTAAAATCTAAAATCCATATATCTAAATAGATCTTACCCTACTGTGTGATAGCACACCTTCAAAGTCCTTAGATAGAGTAGGTATGAAAAATTGAAAGAAATACAAGTTACCTCAATTCAAAGCACAACAATCAAGTATCCACACATTGAATAACAATCACCATGTGACCTCCAAAGTATTTCTTTATTCAATTCTCAAGAAAGTATACAAATAGTAGCATTAAAACACAAGAGTTCTTTCCACGAGCTCCAACTAACTTGAATGAGGAGAAGAGCCTTGCTTAAATAGCCCAAACGACATGAATCCCAAGGCAAGGGTGTATGACAAATGTGAGGGGTGAGTGGGATGAGAGAGGGAGAGTGGCATGAGGGTCTGAGGTGAGGTTGCCACATCTCAAGGTAAGAGGGAGTGGTGTATTTCCACCTCATGAAGTTTGATGGAGAGGCCGGTGAGTCAATCCTTGGGATTGATGTCCTCTCTTGTTAATGCGCCACCTCAAGGGAGAGGTGCGCCCTCAAGGGAGAGGTGCACCCTCCCTCTTTAGGATCTCCACCCAAATGCCAACATGCTCGCTCACTTGAGTTTCAATCAATCAAGTCGCCACTTCTTCAAGAGGACTCGCCACACAAGCCATGGACTAAAGACAAGGGAAAAACATGTCACTAACATGTTCCCTTAATTATTGGATTGCTTATTTTTATTTATTTATTTCTTTTTACTTGACATTTTTGAGAGAAAATAACTTTAAGTAATTAAATAATCATTATTTTCCCTCAAAAAGATAATATTTAGGTAAAGTGGGTTATCTAAGAGTGAAAATGAATACCCCCAAGGCATAAAATGCTTCTTAGTACCACTTTTTTAACTTCTCCACAGATTACAATTAAAATATCATGTTTTTGCGGGAAATTTTTTATTTGAAAAAAACATTAAAAAATCCTAAGGGGGAATTAGCGCAATTTCCATATGACTAAAAAATGATGAATGACATGGTAATATACATTAGACACTATAATTAGACAATGTTATCCCCTACTCTAGGGATAACTAAGGAGATCATGTCTCTATGCCCACAGGTCCTAGACATGGAGTGCCCAGAGCTAGATGACTTGAGCATGGCCCCGGAGGGACCCTCTTTTCTTCAGCGCAACCCATTTATCAACAGCAACAATATCCATCCCACCAGCCTGGTCTTGAAGTAGCAGTAAGTCTTGCTCCATGGGGTAATGAGTCTGGGTATCATGGTATGTGTCACTCTAATTATTGAAACACTTGAATATGTTGCATTGAATTCTACTTCATTTCATAACGTTTGCTTGGAAATTATGCTCTTTAACTTGTTCATACCTGGAAGGGTGACATGATGCCCTAGTAAGTTGATCTCCCTTTAGGATGGGTTGCCACTGGGTGGCTCTATGAAAGGTCATCGTATGTTCCCTCCATACTTACCACTTTCCATCTTTATTCCTCTCATTTCCCCCCTACCTTTGTTCGGGCATTGGGATTTTTCACATTAGGAAGGGTTGTACCTTTCTTTGTGAGAAGAAGGGGCTAAAGGCCTAGAGGGTAAAAGTAGTTGGAAAGAGTTAAAAGCCTTTAAAGAAAACCTTTGAGATGCTTCGCACATGGATTCTCGAGAAAGCAGTAAAAAGCTTCTCTGTAAGAAAAGGGAACCCATAAGATAAATAAACACTCAAGATACTAGTTGGTGGATAGGAGGTCTCATCACGGGTCGACCTATTATGACCATTGGCATGTAGCGGTATGACACTACCATTTATTTTGTCACCAAACCAGGGTAGTGGCTCTTGGTGGCATAGCCAAGAGAAAGGGGGTCTCATCACAATCCATCCTTCTCATCTCCGTGAAATGTTTGTGGATAACACTGTCACCTCTGGTCACCAAACCAGGACAGTCTCCCTCGACTCTTCCCTTGAAGAATAAAATCAAAAGATCAAAAGCAATAAAAATAAGAATAAAAGGCAATGAATGGGCTAGGAAAGAATGGCATCTATGACAAGGTGCAGCTTGTCCTCTACAAAGGCACCCACAGGTAAGATTTATATTTCCCTGTTATCACTGCACCCCATGCCCAAACATTTACCCTGTTGGACATATTGTCATTGATGTCAACAACCGATGATGCACATGAGGTTCACAAGGGAAAGCACATTGCAGAAATGTGATCAGGATTGAAATTCCCATAGGACAAACCAGGACCGTTGGATATGAAAGCGCCAGATCAAGGGCAAGGATTGATTGTGGAGCGCGAAGGGAGAATTAAACTACACGCTATTTTCAATTCCACAATTAGTTTAGATCGTCAGATCTAATCGACTCAAAGATAGATGACTATGGTTGATCCACCAAACGATCAGATTAAGTCGTGACCATTGGATACGCAAGCACCAGATCAAGGGCAGGGATTGATTGCAGAGCGCGAAGGAAGAATTAAACTACATGTTATTTCGAATCCTTCAATTAGTCTAGATCGTCAGATCTCATCGATTTAACGATCGATGACTGTGGTTGACCCACCAACAATATCCCCCTTTGTCATTGAGGGCAACACTCTAATTTCATACAAACTCCCCATGTGATGATGCTTTTCTTTATGAAGTAACTCTCCCCCTTTGACATCAATGGAAAAGGGTTGCTCCCCCTATCATCATATCTCATCGACTCAAATATCGACGACTATGGTTGATCCACCAAACTATCAGATTAAGTCGTTATCGTTGGATACATAAGCGCCAGATCAAGGGAAGGGATTGATTGTGGAGCGCAAAGGGAGAATTAAACTACACATTATTTCCAATCCCGCAATTATTCTAGACTGTCAGATCTCATCGATTCAACGATCGATGACTGTGGTTGACCCACCAATAATTCCACAACTTCAATTGCGGAGTTTGGACGACGAACTAAACCACACGCAAGTAACGGTTCCACACTCCACATCGACTGTTGGATCAAGTTAAGTGGAAGGATAGGATAAGCAAAGACAAAGACCTTAGCCCCGAAGTCCTGAAGTAAATGAGGATCGTCAGATCTATTCAGAGTGCGCCAAGGTAGCAGTGGTCAACTTCGGCGCTGACCACTTCGGGAGAAAAGGGTTGAGAACAAGTAAGATCACCCGAAGGCCGAAGTCTCGAACTAAATGTGGACCGTCCGATATGAAGAACACTTCGGGATATATCAGGAATGTCAGATCATGTTTAGTGGAAGGACAGTGTAAGCCACAAATGTCCCGAAATAGACTCAAGTCATCTGATCTGCGGAAACACTTCGGAAGATATCTTGACTATCGGATCAAGGAAAGTAGAAGGATAGGATAAGAAATGCCAAAGGCCCGAGATCTTGAATAGTCGAATTCCCGACAACCTTTGGATCGTGTTAAGCCTTTTCGTGTTAAAGAATGACCATTGGATGAAGTCAAGTTACTCGAGGTTTACACTTCAGGGAATCTCACTTCGGGAGAATTGGGAAGTGGAGAAATCGAATTACCCAAAGTCCAAAAGTGGATAAGAGTCGTCTGATCAGAGGAACACTTCAGGAAGTATCCTGACCGTTAGATCAAGGAGAAGAACATGTGCCACATGAAGAGATCTACGTCAGCAAGGACACGTGGCGTAATCAGATGATAACAAGTGTCAAGGTCTCATAGGTACTTTAGGCATACGTAAGCCACGAATCTAAGTGACATGTGGTAGCCACTCAGTCAGTTCCACGTCAACAAGTGACGTCAGTAAGTTACGTCACTTCGAGAGTTTTCACTTCGGGAGTTTCACCACCAGCAAACACCCGAAGTCCCGAAGGTCGAAGTCTCGAAGTGGACATGAGTCGTCTGATATAAAGAACACTTCGGGAGCGTTCTCGACCGTTGATCAAGTATAGTGGAAGGATAGCGTAAGTGGAAGTGTTAACCGACAACAAAAGGTCTCCACCGCTTTATGACTTATCCGGCAGGTAATCTCTCCGAAGGAAATTGGAGCAGCAATTATCCGAACCCCCGAACCCCCGAACTCCCGAAATAAACGTGAACCGTTCACTCACCTGTAGATTAAGTCATGATCGTCGATTTGTTCGAAACCTCTGGACAAGCCAGGATCGTCTGACTAACGAAAGAACGGATGTTGACCATCAGATCTGTTTCGATGGAATCTTATTCAGGAGATTTGAAAGGTTGCAAAGGCCTGATGTCCCGAAGGACGAAGTACCGAAGAACATGGTCCCAACACTAGACATATGGGGGATAAAAGGAAAAGGGCGAAATAAGAGATAGTGCTTAAATTAATAAGCCTATGGTTCTGCGCCTGTGGTCACATGTAAATGGGTTGAAGGAAGCGCCTCTGCAGAACTCTGTTTCTGCAATATTTGCAGAGATATGGAATCAAGTTAAAAAGAAATTGATCCATACTTGTGATCGATTTATGAAAAACAGGTCAGATGGTTTTTAAAATGATGTGTGGTTATGAAAAGTCATGTTAATGACTGTGATACTTAAAACAAGGGTTATGTAATATTAAATGAACATACATGTTGTTTATGAAGAGTTGTGTTGAAAAGTTTAAAGGCTTATAAATATGCTGAGATGTGAATTAGAAAGTATGTTTGTCAATGTCTTATTGAAGATCAAGAATAGAAGGAGACAGAGCATCAATTATGCAATCCAGTGCTTAATATAAAAGACCATTATTGGACTGCATATCCTATTTCTAGATTGATGAAATTTAGGGTGGCAAGGAGGTGCAAGAGAAGGTTGGAGCCTGCAGGGGAGTAGGTGTTTCCTTGTTAGTTGTAGCTGAATAAACGGGGGGATGTAACCTCCAACCAGTTATAGCTGGTGAACAAGGGTGTGGGTGCATCCTGATTAGTGGGTGTTGATCTAAAGAGGAAGAACACCTTCCTTCTATTGTAATTTGTAAAATATAATTTTGCAATTAATAGAAAAGTGTTTGTGGTTTTTCCAATTGGGTTCCACGATAAACTATTGTGTTCAAATTTTGTTTGCATTGACAAAAGTAAAAATATGATCAAATTATTGTGTCATTGATTCACCCCCCCTCTCAGTGACAGGATCTAATCCTTCAATTGGTATCAGAGCAGGTCTCTTCACTAAAGGTTTAAATCACTTGAAGAGAAATATCCATCAGAATGGATCAATAGTTGAAGATGTCATCAAAAGTCCTCTTATTTGATGGTGAAGACTATGTCTTCTGGAGTGTTAGAATGAAAAGATATCCGATGTCCATTGGACTGGAAGTATGGACATTAGTTGAAAAAGGATATGATGTTCCAAAAGTCACTCCCATAGAAGCAGAAGACAAGAATAAATTTTGGGAACATGCAAAGGATTTAAACACCCTACAAGATGGACTGAGTAAGAAGATCCTTGCTAAAGTAATAAACTGCAAAAATGAAAAACATCTCTGGGATAAATTGGAAACTATATATGCAGGAGATTCCAAGGTAAAGAGGGCCAAACTTCAGACTCTCAAAGTACAATATGAAGGTCTAAAAATGAAGGATGAAGAAAATATCTCAGAGTATTTCGAAAGAGTTGATAATATTGTTAATGCAATCAGAGGTTTGGGAGTAGAAGTGTCAGGCAATGAATTAGTTGAAAAGATACTAAGAACACTACCTATGTTATATAATCCTAAAGTGTCCACTCTTGAAGATCGAGAGAAACTAGATGAACTCACCATGGATGAATTGTATGGAATCCTCATATCATATGAGTTAAGATTAGGTCATGAGAACATCCCAAAAGGAGAGGAAACCTTCAAGGTGCTCAAGAAAACAAAAAATCAAAAGCAAAAACCTCAATCCAGCCATCATGAAGAATTTGATGTAGAAGAAGCCAATTTTATTAAAAAACTTTAGAAAGGATCAGGGAGGTACAAAGGCAAGTTGTCTTTCAAATGTTTTAATTGTGGCAAAGTTGGCCACTTTGAAACCAAGTGTCTCTATCCCAAGGAAGACCCTGAAGATGAAGAAGACACAAATAAACAATACAAGAAGAAGGGAAAACCCCACTATAAGAAAAAGTATTACAAAGGAAAAAATATTTTTTACTCAAAAGAAGAAAACAACAGTTCATCAGAGTCTAATGACAGTGATGATAATGAAGTCTTTTTTCTAGGTATTGAAGAGTCTAATGAGATAGCAGAAATTGAGCATGAGGAAGAGTAAGAAGATGAAGCAGAGGTTAATATGGAAGAATAACTTCTCAGTGACTTGGATGAATTAAGAAAATACAAAAATAGATATAGACAACTGAAAAGTTGTGTAGTTGAACAAAAAGAAAAAACATGAACAAAAAGAAAAAGAAATGGAGAAACCCATGAGCAACCTGAAAAACCAAATCCTAGAAGAAAATAGGATGGAAGAAAGTCTGGAAAAGTCTCTTAAAGAGAAACAAATAGCCTGTAAAAAAATGGAGGCAAAATTGGTTCACCTAAGAAAAGAGCTCGATGCAAATTTTATCCAAACAAGATATGAAAATAGCTGTAAAATCTTAGATAAGATTATAACCACACAAAGGGATTCAAATAACAAAAATGGAGTAGGTTATTCTCAAGAAGAAAACCAAGCTAACTCAAAATCTTATGCACTTGCTCTTCTTAGTAAATTCAAGAAGAAAGATGAAGAAAAGACAAGTAATGATTAGAACTCTAGAAGACTACCCATCAAGAAGGAATATAAGACAACACCAAAGAAGGTTTATCAAAGCAAGTATCCACACATTTTATTTGGTTATTGCTTTGCATGCTCTAATTTCAGACACAAAGCTATGAATTGTAGAGCATGTGGAAGGAAAAACTTGAGGGTTAAGAACTATAACCTTAAAGATAACCAAACAGTAGATCAAGTTAAAAGCAGAAATTATAATCCCTTTGCACCTCTACAAGAAGGAAACTTAGAATGCTTCAAATGTCATAATTATGGACATAAAGCAAGTAATTTCATATTAATGGAAGTCTCAGATAAACCAAAGTTCATTAGAGAGCAAAAGAAGCTTTGGAAAGAAAAAACATCAAAAGAGGAGTGTCTTATTGCCTCGAAAGACCAAGATAAAGAAGATCTATGGTATGTTGACAATGGTTGCTCAAAACATATGACAAAAAATAAGGACAAGTTTTTGAACTTAAAGAAACAAAAGGGTAAAGTTACATTTAGTGGCAATGCTTCAGGTAACATACTTGGGAAAGGCACAGTGAATTTGGGAAAATACAAAGCCAAGGATGTGTTGCTTGTTGAAAAACTGAAACCTAGCCTATTAAGTGTCAGCCAAACATGTGATCAGGGGAACATTTGCATCTTTGATTCCTAGAAATGTGAGATTAGGAGAGAGGACTAGGGAAAATTGGTTGGTACTGCTCCCAGAACTCCTGAGAATGTATATATACGAAATACAAAATTGGGTGAGGAGTCTCATATAAATTTAGTAGATGAAAGTTGGCTATGGCATAGAAGGTTTGGGCACATTAACTTTGACAATTTAGTAAAATTCAGCGATCTTGGGGAAGTAAGAAACTTGTCAAAGAGCACAAAGCCCTCAAATCCTATGTGTAGACATTGTCAACTAGGGAAGCAAACTAGAATAAGGTTCAAAACAAAATAATACTCAACCTCAAAACTTTTGGAGCTTGTTCACACCGACCTCTGTGGACCTACAAGGACCAAGAGTTTGCAAGGAGAGTCTTACTTTACGTTATTCATTGATGATTTTACTAGAATGGCTTGGGTATGTTTTCTCAAGGAAAAATCAGAAGCACTTAACAAATTCAAAGCTTTTAAAACCCTTGTTGAAAATGAAATAGAGACAAAAATCAAATGTCTTAGATCAGATAATGGTGGTGAGTTCACCTCAAAAGAGTTTGACCTCTTCTATGAAAATCATGGAATAAAAAGACAATTCTCTGCTGCCAAAACACCTCAACAAAATGGGATTGTTGAGAGAAGGAATAAAACAGTCCAAGAGGTTGCAAGGACTATGCTCAATGAAGCAATATTATCTGATGGATATTGGAGGGAAGTTGTAGGCACAATAGTATAGATATTAAACAGAGGTCAGCTCATGATTAATAGTAATAAAAATCATTATGAACTGTGGTTAGGGAGAGCTCCTTCAGTAAAATACTTCAAGGTCTTTGGAAGTAAGTGTTACATCAAAAGGCTTGATGAGAATCTTGTAAAATTTGATGCTAGATCTGATGAAGGTATCTTTCTTAAATATGCTTCTACCAAGAAATCATACAGATGCTACAATCTGTAATGTTCCCAAACCAATGTGCCAGGAACATCACGGTTTGGTGTCTTTTTAAACCTTTACTGACTGTGGTATTTCGTCAAGCACTTTGCTGATTTTCTTGTTTGTATGTGTTTACTTGTAGGTTGACCTCTTGATTTCGGCCTTAGGATTATATTGATGCTTTAGATGTGTGTTTGCAGCAATAGATAAGAAGATAAGCAATGGAACATACCTCAAACATATGCAAGACCAACAATATGATATACAACCCAAAACGATTCAGATCTGATCTTTATTTCATAACAATAAGCAAGAACCTGATACAATGAAGATGCCAATCTGGAATACTCAACAGATGATCCAATAACAAATAGGAGCTTCTACAAAATGCTCCAAGAAGAAACTATAAGACTTCGAAGGCTGAATACACCATGAATACCAATATAGGGAATATCTGGGTTGTATGAAGTGTCAACCCCCAAGATGGAAGATGCCACGCTCTGCTGGAACCCTGAAGCTCCTCAATAATTCGGCCCTGCTGCCAAAGATGCCCAATCACTCCAATAAATATGCCAAATTGTAGATCGAGTAAAGGCAAGAACAACCCAGGTGCTCAAAACTCAAAGACCCCTCTCAAATTAATGGATCTAGCCTCCCTCCAAAAAATGGTGCGCCCACCTGGATGCCTGAAACCCTAGATAATTTGACCTTCCTCCTAGAGGCCTTCAAATGGTCCACAAACCCACTAGAATGATAGATCGGGGCTTGGTTACCTCCCTGGTGAAGTCCCAAGCGAAATGATGAAGATATGGTCTACCAAATGGTTGAAATCACTTTCTGAAATGTGCTCCTCTCCTCCAATTGGTCCCATGCATCCAAATAATCAAATGATCCATAAAACTCCATCAAAATGAACTAGATCTAATGGCCATGACCCTACAATGAAAACCCAGGTGATAGAATCTCCAGAAGCCCTGCCGATAACCTGGAACGAACTCCTCTCAAAGGGATGGTGCGCCCCCCTTACTGGAAACCCCCAATGGTACGCCCTCCTTCTCTTCCTGTGCCTATGGCTGGTGTAGAACCCTCCTGCACTGAGTAGATCTGAACTAGAATGGTGTGAGAAAGTATTGCATCTTTGAGACCAAGCTTGGGACAAGCTAGGTGGAATCTTTCACCACCGAATTGTCTTCTGGGGTTTGTTAAGTCAAAACCCTCAAAACCCCCAAGAGATGGGCCATCTAGCTAGAATCCAGATATCAAATTGATAAATATACATGAATGAATCAATAGACGCCCTTGCCTTTCCTTTATACTTCTTGCTCACCTTGTCCCTCCAAAGTGACTTTCATTTTATTAATATTTAATTAATTAATTAAATCACTTTAATTAATTAACTAACCTTTTTACTTATGAAAAGCGCCTCATCTCTCCTTGTGGCTTCCTTGGCCACTGAAAGTCACTTCTCACCATCCCATCCTGTAGTGTTTCTCTTCCTGATTCCAAGGAGCTATTACACTGAGAGGTTCCTCCAAGTAATGTGCCCAAAATGACCTCTTCAGTGAATTTAATTAACTTATAGCTCAAAATACTCAAAATCATGGAAATCGTCGGAATGCAATGAAACCAAATCCAACCTGTGCGGAATGGATCATAATGATGAAATGGGATGAGCGATTCAAGCCAGACCCCAAAATGCCTCTCAATAATCCCTATACTCGCTATAACCTCCATCTAGCTACTCTAGTCATCATAACCCTTTGCAATGTAATGATGTCCCAAAGTGGGGACATCACAGTCCTCCCTGCTAGAAAATTGCTTTTCCTCAAGAAATAACCAAATCTCTCCAAATATAATACTAGTATCCCACGTCCATCTATAGGACACACCATAGAACCCATCCAAAGATGAACAATCATGCACTCTGCCCTGTGGGTCCCATATCAAGACATGAACTGCAAGCCCCTGGGAAGCATAATCCTGAAATGTATCAACACTGTGAGACTCTTGCTCATGACTCATGGCCTCACCCCTGACTGAGTCCATCCTCCAAGATACTACCAAGATCAAAACGGCCTCCATCAACTGCCCATGTTGATGCCAGAATGAGGTATTGTCTAACCTCCGTGAGACACCCTCAAGTGATGTGCTCTCCTCAACACTGAAGCTCAATGGAAAGTCAGAACAACTTTCCCCTGCAAAGGTCCACTCGCCCCTGTCAGTCAGTGAAATTCTCAATCCTGCAATCCCTAGGTCCCATGCTAACCTCTGTTGAAGATTACCATGCTAACACTGCACTATGCTGACTATGCCTGACTACTCCCTGTATATATACTGGATCCTCCACTCCTGGATCCTCAAGATGAAGTACCTGTAGCACTTGGAACGAAGCTGCGTTTGTAAGAACATCTCTGTGGAAGTAGTACCTACCCAACCATCTCCATGCTCGATCATGATGATCAAGAGGGAGAAAATGTCTCGTTCCATAGGACAAATCCCTGCAGGCCCACTCCAAACAAACCCATGGTGGCATATGTGGCTCTTTGGCGCAACCTGGGTCACCTTGTAGTAAAACATCCTGCTAGCCAAATGAACAGCCGGATCCCATGGTAAAATTGGAAGTTTATCACTTCCAATCTCCTCTAACTGCTCCTGTGTGAGAGTGATCACTGTCAGAAGCTCTCTGTGGTCATCTGCTATCCCCTGGCCTATGATGCTCACCATCACGCACCAAGTATCAACTAGCTGCCTATGACAATCCACCTCTATCCGGCTGGATGCCATAAAGATACTCATGTCAGGTGGTCTCAGCCTAGCCACTCCCCATGTCCTCAGCCACGACCTATCCCTCCTCATGTTGTTGTCTATGATAAAAGTGTCAGGACAGGCTAACAGAAACATCTGCAACTGACTGTAGGACTGCAAGGTGTCACCTGCTTTGGTCAATCCCAAGGATTCGACCAGAAGCTCGTCCATCAGTATCCATGATAAATACTCTCCTGTGGTCATCACTGAATCCCAACCATCCAGTATAACTAGAAGTAACTCCACCAACTGCTGCTCAACCAACCTCCATCTCTCATCTCCCATGCAACTACTGATATGGTGAAGATGATTGCTCATAAATAGGTGGTGTTGCAAAAGAGTGACATCGACATGCTCCCCTAGGTGTGTCTCCTCCCTACAAGGCACTACACCCCTCTGAATCCCATCATACATATCGACATGTCTCTGTTGGTAGTGTTATCCCTGATTTCTAGGGATAACTAGGAGATCATGTCTCGAGGCCCACAGGTCCTAGCCATGGAGTACCGAGAGCAGGATTCACCTGAGCATGGCCCTGGAGGGCCCATCCTTTTCTTCTTCCATTAGATTCGTCTTGTCAGTAGCAGTAACATCCATCACCGTTGGCTTGGTCTTGTATCAGAGAAGGCTCTTGCTCCACGAGGTAATTGGTCCAGGTATCATGGTATGTGTCACTTTTGATCATTATAACCTTTAGATATATGCATCTGACTCCTTTTATCTCTGATGATTGCTTGGATCTTACATTAACCCACTTGACCATGATTGGGCAGATTGACAGGGTGTCCTAGCAATCCTGTACCCATGGGTTTTGGTTTGCCACCGGGGGGATTTCTGAAGACCCATCGTCCGCTCCCATCATACTACCACTCTTTCATCTTATCTCCCGCTCATTTATCCCATTCCCCTTGTTTGGGCATTGGATTGACCTGTTTGTAGGGTTGCACCTTATCTTGTGGGAAGAAGGGGCTAAAGGCCCAGAAGGTAAAAGCAACTGGTAAAAGATAAAAGCCTAGAAATAAAACCTCGAGATGCCTCGCCCAGGGATCCCCGAGAAGGCAATAAAAAACCTCTCAACAAGAAACAAGAGGGACCCAGAAAATAATAAACAAGACCTAGCCAAGAGGATAGGGGGTCTCATCACGAGCCAGCCTATTAGGTTCATGGGTACCTAACAGTATGACATTGCCATTATCTGGTTACCATGCCAGGGAAGTGACCTTTGGTTGCATGGCCAAGGGAAAGGGGGTCTCATCACGAGCCAACCTTCTCATCTCTTTGAAATTACTTGTGGGTAACACTGTCAGCTCTAGTCACCATGCCAAGGTAGTGTCCTCCGGTTAGACCTTGAATAAAAATAAAAATAAGAAGAGAAGCAAACAAAGAAAGAATAAAGGCAAGAACGGGCTTGGAAAAATTGCATCCATGACGGGTACAGCTCGCCTTCTACAAAGGCACCCACAGATAACATTATGCATCCCTGTCTCTCACTCTACCCACTTGTCTGGACATCCCTTAGCCACA
>ML812797.1:72943-86562 GCA_009831015.1 Picea engelmannii
TGTAGTTTAATTTCTTGCATCTATTTATAAATATTGTTGAATCAAAACCCTAGGGGACAAACACACAAGTAGGTCGTTGTCTCATGTCCCCTGATAGAAAAACCTTTTAGTCATTGAAGAAGAAGAAGAGAGCCTAGCCATTGCTACACTCTTTCTTTCTTCTTCCCTTAAGCTAGTCGTACCTTTAAACTTCAAGAGGAAGAGGACGTCCCGGGCCTAGGTTATCCACACCTAGGGCCGTTTTTCTTTTAGCGTTTGATGAAAGAGCCTTGCCTTTGCAACACTCTCCCTCTTTAAACTCTCTTGTCTTGATTTTACTTGTCTTTGAGCTAGCTGTTTGCCGGGAAGGAGGAGAGAGCACGAGACCTTTCTTAAGCAACACCAGAGTGAGCCTCTCTCCCCTAGGGTTCTGTCTTTAAGGCCCTATTGTTGCAGCACCTTGAAACCTTTCCCTCTTGTCCTTTGAATCTCATCCCCTTCAACATGTGCGTCCTTCACCTTTTTGACTCCATAACCCTTAGGCACTGATCTTTAGCCTCCAACATTGAAGTGAAAGTGATTGAAACAACTCTCAAACTCTTACAAATTGAAACCCTAACTAACTACTAACCTTGAAAAAGCTGAAGTCACACTTGGTTATTTCATTTTGACGCAACATTTTTTATACATTAAGCAATTGGATGGTGTTTTAAGCATTTATTGAATAAGTGATTGATTGGACACACTGATTGCTACATCATCTTGGTATTTATTGATGAATTGATATTATTTCATTGCTGCATTAACAAACATTGATCTCATCAATATCTATTGCTTATATATTGATATCATATAGTTATATGAAGTACTAACCCTTTGAATCATAGCCTGCATATATTAGTCTGTTGTTGCTTTGTTCCAGGCAGGTGTTCTCATTTGGGCCTACACTTCATTATTGGCTGATTAGCCCGACTATCTGCTCTTGGTGGTGACCTGTGAAGAGGGAATTTCACTTTGACCTTTATACCTTAGCCTCTTCAAAACTCCAGGTTACCGGGGACATCTCCCCTGGGCCTAACCCCCCTAAAGAGAAAGAGCCTCCCCATTGTGGTGACATTGGGTGGGGTAGGTTCCTGTTATGCCAGTTTGGCCTCTATCTTCTAGCCTTTGGACCTAGCTACAAACTGTGCAATAACATTTTGGCGTCGCTGCTGGGGAACAATGAGTATATCATTGCAAATATGGAAGAATATCAGATAAATCCTCTAGATGGAGTATGAGCTACTAAAAAATGCTCAAGACTAAATATACAAACCTCCCAAGGCTAGATAGCAAGCTGAAGAATAATACAGGATTAACTTCTTTCCCTTCAAGGTCAAGTCCAGACTCCAAACCCCCCTGGCTGAAGTTACACCCTCCTGGATGGCTGTAGAGATCCAATATTTCGTCCCTGCTGCTGGAAGCCTCCAAATTCTATAAACTCTGTGGAATGATAAATCGGGGCAAGGTAAACTCCCTCCTGAAGCCTCAGGCTGAAATACCAAGATCTGCTCCTCAAAAGACTAAAAATCCAAACTGGACTATGCCCTCCTGAAGACTGCAGAGACCCAATAATTTGGCCCTGCTGCTGGATATCTCCAAACACTCTGAAAGTCTAGGGAATGATAGATCGGGGCAAGGTAAACCCCTTGGTGAAGTCTCTGGCTGAGATATGAAGATTTCCCCCTCCAAACTGACTAGATCTATTTCTCAGTGTGCCCTCCTTCTCTCCAACTCTTGCCAAGCTCCATAAAATCAAATGGCAAGTAAATCTCTCTCCAAATACACTAGAGATGATGGATAAGGCCCTGCAGAGAAAACCCAGATGTCCAAAAATCCAAAAGCCTTCTCAAACTCCCGGATCGAATCTTTCTTCTCTCAATGGTGTGCCCTCTTGCTGGAAACCCCCAAGGTTACGTCCTTCGTCTGCCCTGGATGGTTGATGGTACCTGTAGCTGTTGTAGAATGGTGTGGGTGGAGTATTGCATCCCCGATACCAATTTTGGAACAAGTGAGGTGGGATCTTTCACCATCGAGTTGTCCTCTAGGGTTTGTATTCTCAAAACCCTCAAAACTATTGTTCTCTAGAGCCCAAGAGCAAAATGCAATAATAATCAAAAGGTGAGTGAGAAGTGCACCCTTCCTTTCCTTTATACCTCAATTATGTTTCTCTGTTGAGTTAGTTAACCCCTAGGGTTAACTCGTAGCTTACCCTCATGTGTTCTATTCTTTCACCGAGTTACCTTTTATTTTCAAAGTCAACTTAATAATATAACGTTGAGTTTAGTTGATGGGTTTAAGCTGACTTTCTCCCCATAGTGCATGAGACTATAGTCTAGTGGGGATGACTAGACTACTAAGTCTCTCCAACCCTCTTCATCAAGAGGTGGGGGACATTACAAAAGTGTTTCCAACAAGTGATGGTATTCTTCCTTATCCCCCCATCTCTCTGTAAAAGAATATATCAAATCTTCAATGGTGGCATACTTGTTATCATCTAACCCAAAAAATCAGTCAAATGCATCTTCTTCAAGGGACAAGGAAAAAAGTTTCATTTTTACATCCTGATGTTTATGAGCTGCACCACTACACGACTTATTAATACAAGATGAGAAATCTTTAAGGTGGGACTTGGCACTAACTTCATTATTTTCCTGAAAAGAGGGTAATTTTTCAATAGCTTTTTCTGGAAGAGCATGAGGATAACCATTAATTGCAGAAAAATCAAGTGGACTAAAATAATTATCCATTTCTAAACTAGAATTATTAAAAAGGTGTATATCATAAATGGACTCGAATCCGAGATGATCAAGGATTCTACAAGAAGCAAGTTTGTTCAACCTCCTCCTATAAACATTTTCAGGTTCAGGGATGAAGTCAACCAAACCTTGTGAGTTCCTTCTTGTAGAATACTTTGTCAAATTTTGATTAAGTGGAATCGCCAGATGGTTGAGTCTATTTATGAGAAACAAGAAGCATCAAAGACAAAGTAAAAAACAAAAGGAAAATGATGCCAAAAATGTTGTTGCCTTATACACACCTCAGGTAACATGGAAAAAATATTCAATCCACTGGGTGTGTTCTTGGGGGACTGTTTCAAGTCAAGGTGTTGTCACATGATCCTCGACTCCTCCGTCTAGGCCAACTCCTAGCGAAGCCAAGGGTGGTGGTCCCTAAGAAAAGAATCTAAGGCTTGACTAAGTAAGCACAACTATTGATCTAGGAGTTTATTAATATGAAGAGAAAAATAACAACTACTCTAACAACATATATGACACATAAATGAAATTTCTTATAAGAAAGATAAAGTACTTCAACACAAAGATAGAGACTTAAAGAAAACGTTGGTACTTGGAAGTAAATGATAAGAAATATGAAATATAGATCAGTGCGAATAAGTAAATGTTGCTGCAAGATGTATGATGTTTCTATAGGAGAGTATTTCGAGTGCTCTTGAAAGTTTTATTATTAAATGAGTTGGTTAAGTTGGTGGGTTTATTGTAGTGTTACACTTATCACGATATTATTGTATTTATCGCGATAATATCACCAAACCCACACTTGCCGATAATATCACCATATATTATCGCGATAATTTCCATAAAATGAATTTATCACGATAAATAGCCGATAATATCACAAGTCGAGGCAATTTATCGACATGTTGGGTTTCCATCCGCCTTTTGGCTTATAAAATTGGTTTTGGGGTTCTATTTGCTCATTTTGCAA
Organism: Picea engelmannii; assembly: GCA_009831015.1. NCBI lineage: Eukaryota > Viridiplantae > Streptophyta > Pinopsida > Pinales > Pinaceae > Picea > Picea engelmannii. The sequence goes on from ML812797.1 coordinate 76,691, forward strand.
ATGTTGCCTGTGGGGTTTGAGCTATAATGGTGTTGTAACCATTTTCCATCAAGCAAACAAGGAAAAACCCATAGTTTTCAGTACCATCAAGTAAGCATTTTTGGAGTGGGAATCTACTCCAATCTACCATATCCATTGAATCAGGTATGTAAAAAAAATTATTCCCTCATTTTCTTTGTTTTTCAAGATTTAGTATAGGGTTTGCATGTCCATTAGATATACCTTGTTTTTCCCCTTTTTAATGGAGGATTTAACACTTATGTAGGTATGGTAGTTTAATCGTAGCATTTTCGAAGTTTTTTTGTGGATTTAGATTCTAAATTTCCCCCATTTTTTTTGTCCCATAGGATTACAAATCTAATCAGTTATCCACACATTTCAAAATATCAAAACCATTGGACCGAATGTGGGAGTATGGTCTACCTTATGATGACCATAACAAAATGAGGTTGAATTGCAAGTTATGTGGTATGGAAATGTTTGGTAGCATCAGTCGCTTGAAATACCACCTTGCCAAAATCCTAGGGAATGAAGTGGAGATTTACGAAGCATCTACCCCAGAGATTGTCCACATTTCTAATCAATCCATTTTTTATATGAATAAGAAGAGATATCAAAGGGAAGAAACAATGCTTCATCTTGCAAATAGATATGAAAGCATCTCAGGAGTGGGGGAAAGCCAATCCTCGGGCTCACATTCCACAATGCCTGGCCCCTTAGCATCCTCACCTTTCTTTGTGTCGAGATCAGTGCCTAGGGGGCAACCTTCTATTCGGTCTGTTATCGCACAAGTCATAGGTTGGGAAAAGCCCAACCCAAACCACAATATGGTGACAACTAAGAGAACACCTACCCACTCTCACCTTAGATAGGTATTCCCGTCACTTTAGAGATGAAGTGATCACCTCAAGGTGGGAATCTCAGGTGACACTAGGGGGAAATGAGACAAAAAGTGAGATGATGAGATGAATACCCCTATAGGTCAAGTTTCTATGTAGAATATGGCATTGATGGCACATCTCGGAAGCGGTTTAAGGTTTCCAAGTCTTTGGGTACCTACGGAAAGTGTTTATACCTAGCCGAGACATAAGAAAAGTCAAGTGTGCACGTAATATGTTAAGTGGAAAATCAAGTTAAGTTTGTTGTCCCTAATTGAAGAAGTAAACAAATATATATATCAACAATGAAATCAAGTAACTACTGCAGATTAAACCACTTAAAGCATCAACAATTAGTTGAGCTATGAAGCATAAAACATGTAGATAAGTTCTCAACACTCTAGCACAAATTTTAGTGGTATTAGATGGTTGTTATGATAAGTTTTCAGAGTACATTTTTGATAGCCAAGTGGCTGTAGCAGTGATTTTCTACAGCAGAAACTTTTAACCATGAAAACAAACAAGCAATCCAACCAAAATTTCACCAATTAGCAGTAGAATAATAATAATGGGTTACTAGCAAATTTCCATGGTCAAATTGCAAGTTAAAGTCAAGAAAAGAAGATGATTTTCTTCATCCCTAATAGTTGTAGCTTTTAAGTTGTTATTTCTCCAAGAATATCAAGAGAACTAAGACGCCTTAGAGGGTTTAGCAACCTCAAGGCATCCACAAAAGATTCCAACTTGAACAAGATTGATATCTCACCAAAACACGTTTATCAATGCAAATGATTTCTTTCTCCAATGCAAAATTTCAGATTAGTGCCTCTAAAATATGGGTGAATGGAGTCTTAGAAGTGTGAGTTAGATCAACAAAATCTCTAGGGGTGTAAATCCTCTTACTTCCTAGGGCATGCTAATTCAACTAGGGTAAATCTAGGAGGGTGTACACACTTGTACTTCTCCTAGCAACCCTTGCAAAACAATGACTTGTAAACTTAGCAAATAAGATGAAGCTTAATGGAGGGTGTATGTAACATACTCCTCATAGTGTTTCAACCAACAATAACCAAGGACAAGCAAGAAATAACTAACAAATGCATATTTTCCTTACCAATTCCAAGAGAGAGAGAGAGATCAAACCCTAGTTCACCAAGCATCCACCATTCAAGAGCAAGTAAAGAAGCCTCCAAGAGGTGTGCACCACCCTAGCTCAAGAATTCACCAAGAGATATCACCAACAATCATTTTCAAGAGAGAGAGAGAGAGAGAGAGATACCAAAAATTCCCAAGAGGGCGCAAATTTCAGCCACTAGTCTTCTCACAATGGGAGAGCTATGATCCAAAATGAAATAGAGATGATCTCTATTTATACAAATTCTCTAAACATAGTTTGTCCACAAAACCTATGGTAAAACACAAGATAAGGGGTCAATAGCCCTTATCTTTCCCCTTTACAAAAACAATATTATTTCATTGATACTTTGCACATAAAAGAAACCCTAGAAACATGATGTCACCCTTCTTTTGGGTAACGTTTGGCACTTTTGGTCAAGTCGTTGAGTTGGATAAGGGAACGCTGGGCCTCCAAAGGCCAATAGTCTTCAATCAAAGCCTCTCTTTTATGATCCATGGGTCTCTTCCTTAAAAACGTGCCAAGTGTCCATCATCACCACCAAAACCTAGCCCTAGGTGACGTCAAGCCCCCAAAAGGTGGCAATTTTCGCCTTTCAAGAAAGTCGTTTGGCATGTAGGGGTTGGGCAAGATCCTTCAAGGTGTCCTCTAGGCCTCCAAAGGAATTTCATTATCATCCGAAGTGTGGACCCTTGGCATCCAACCTGTGGGTTTCTAGCCCCATGGAAGCCCAAGCTAGGCTTGTTCTTCCAAAATTGTGCACCAACTAGGTCCTCCAAAGACAAATGAATACACCCTCCAAGGATCTCAAGTCAAATGAATCATGATGAGTAAATCAAATCAATAAAATATCCATCTAAGCATGTACATCCAAACCACCTCATTAAAATAAACCAATGCTCAAAGACCCCATACAATTTGCCAAGTTTAGGTATGGGAGGTTTGACAAAACGACTTATTGGGTGAATCATACCTCAAGTTTTAGGGGTGTTTCCCAAGGGGGCCTCTTTCTAATTCATGTGGATGAGGTGTCATGGATTGGGGGAAAATTTTTGGGCATGGGGTTCACGACATACAAGGGGTTGTAGTGTCTCATTTATGGGTGCCTTTATAGAGGGTGTGTTGCACCTTCGTTTTCAATGCAACCTTTTTCCAAGCATGTTTATTTCCTTTTATTCTTTTAGGATGTTTTTAGGTTGAAGCCAAGGTGGGGCTTCTACCTAATCATGAAAAATTGTGCCCACCTTGACTCTACCTTGGTCACATCATGCTTCCCCAAGTTGAAAACATGTGTGGGGATTCTACCTAAGCATTAAAAACAATTCCCACACATGCTCCACCTTGGTTGGCATTTTGTTATTAGTCATTTTTCACAAGTCCCATCAGTTTCTTATGAGAGACATTTTGTTGTCCTAGGGATCCCTAGGCGAGCATCTAGAAGGTTAATGATTGGATTTAACCTTTTTCCAGCTACAAGCCTCTGGGTCTTCAGCCCCTTCTTCCCACGAAATGAGGGACAACCCCTTCTTCAAAAGACCTCCTAGTAGCAAACCTATTCCTAAGGGTGACCCACTTGCTAAGGAGTAATGCCAACCACCAAAGTAAAAGAGGGAAAAGAGCATAATGTCCAAGCAAACATTACATAATCAAAAGAAGTAATAGATGCAACAAACTCAAATGCCTCAAGTATTGAAATGACACTCACCATAATACTTGGCTTGTACCTAATGGAGAAGACCCAATGTCTTCCAGAGGCAAGTTGATGTGGTGGGTACCGTTGTGATGAAATTGGAGTTGTGATGGTGGAGCGGGTCTCTATCAGTGCAAGTGGACACTGTTGGTCAAGTTGTCTCTTGGTACTTCATATCTGCAACTTGAGGGCCTCGAGACATCATCTCCTTAGTTATCCCTAGGAGTTGGGGATAACACGGTCGATTGTGAAAAAAAAGGAGTAAGCCGACAAGATTGTTGCTAGATGTTTTCTAAAGAGTGACATACCATTCAACATTGCCAAGAACAACCCATTCTACTATTCCATGTTTGAAGTTGTTGTATTGTTGGTCTAGGATACAAGGGACCTTCTTTTAATGACTTGCAAGGGACTCTCCTTCAAGGGGAAAAGATTGATTGCACAAAGAGATTGGATGAGCTGAGGGAATCGTGGGAGATCACAGGATGCACCGTTATGTCAAATGGTTGGATAGATGGGAAGGGAAGGTCCATTCTCAATTTCTTGGTTAATTGTCCCAGGGGGACAATGTTTATCAAATCTGTTGATGCATCTGCATATGTTAAATATTCATAGTTATTATTTAAGTTGTTAGATAGATTCATCCAGGAGATAGGCCTGCAGTATGTTGTCCAAGTCATTATGGACAATGTTTCTAATTATGTTGTTGCTGGAAAGTTGCTCATGGAGAGGTATCAAACCTTATATTGGACTCCTTGTGCTTCCCATTGCATTGATTTGATGCTAGAGGACATGGGAAAAATTTCTTAGATCAAGGAAACTGTTGAGTCGGATAAGAGTGTTACAATATATATATATATATATATATATATATATATATATATATATATATATATAATCCTACATATGATCTTACACTCATGAGACAGTTCACAGGGAACAAGGAGTTGGTCTGTCCTGCTATCACACATTTTGCGACAAGCTTCATTTCTCTTCATTCTCTCCACAATTACATGTTGAAGTTGCAGAGGATGTTTCTTTCGGATGAGTGGAATGCTTGTGTCTATAACAATAAAGTGGATGGGCAAGCCATAACCCAACTTGTGAGACACAATTAGAGTTTTTGGATGGGATTGCAGGAGTTGTGTTCTATCAGTGAACCTTGGGTAAAGGTTCTTCGCTTGGTTGATGGTGAGAATCCCTCAATGGTATACTTGTATGAGGCCATGGATAGGGCCAAGGAAGCTATCCATCCGTACAATGACGACAAGGGAGAAGAGGGATTCACTAGACGAACCGAGATATGGAGTGTGATTGATGAGCGATGGAACAACACTCTCCATCGTCTGATTCATGTAGCAGGTCTCTACCTCAACCCCGCATACTCTTATGCATGTGGATTTAGATTTGATGCAAAGGTTATGGATGGATTTTTCCAATGTGTTTAGAGGATGGTGTTGACTCCTGCTAAATGCTCGAATATTTCCAAACAAATTCAAATATATAAGCTGAGTGTTGGGACATTTGGGTATGAGATGGCTATCCAAGACAAGACCACTACGATGCTAGGTAAGCTACAAGTAAAATTTGTTTCAAACTTTCAAATTTCAAAGTCTTTCCTTTCTATCTATTAAATATTTGTTACTCAATGTGAATATAATTCAGTGTCTTTCCTTTCCATTTATTTGATATATATGTTTTGTGGGAAAACCATGGCAGTAGAGTCCCAATGTTGCAAAAACTTGCCATTCGGGTGCTGAGTCAAACTTGTAGCTCTTAAGGGTGTGATCGCAATTGGAGTGTCTTTGAAAAGATACACTCCAAGAGTGCAACAAGTTAGAAATGTTCAAATTAAAATTTTAATTTTTTATGATATCATTAATTTTAATTTATGCCCATGGGACATCATCCTCTAATTACAAATTGTCCCTCATACAGGTTATATGTCCACTTCCTCAATGAAATGGTCTATGTCTACTACAATCTCATGTTGTGGGTGAAGTAGATAAACAAAGTACCCGACACTAATGCCATTTCATTGGATTCGATTGACACCACGAATCTGCGGAGGGTGGAGACCGAGGCTCCTGTCATGGAGGAGGCACCTAGGTGGTTGGAGCATGATGTTGATGAGTTGGAGGGGGAGGAGGTATCAGAGCCAGAGGATCTTCCACTTATAGAAGAGACAGATTTGGAGCAACAAGACGACATTGAGATTTTTCCTGAGCCACTGCCATGACCTCCACAAAGAGTTGGGAGACTGCTAATTAGGGGAAGAGGTGGAAGACATCCCACTCCATCTTCCACCTTATCCCCAGGAGTTTCACCTACCACCTCATGATCAACCTCAACATGTCCACCAACTACTTCTAGAGGAAAAGTGCCAACGATGACCTTTTCCCGTAAAAGAGGTAGAGGGAATCGTTGATATCTTAGTGCGTCATGATTAGCCTTGTAGGCTTGTAGTATCTAGATTCCCCATGATATTCATCTCATGAGATACATTTATTTTTGTTTTGATGTGATTTTGTATTATCTTATTAGGAATTATGACTCAGGAGTCAAGATAGATATCATATTTCAGTATTGATATTTGATGCACCAGTTGACATCTTGATATTTCCTCATGGACCATCCACATGTGATGAGGCACCCTGCTTTGGTCACATGTGCTTCATTCTAGAAGGGAGCACTCTACTTTGGGTCGACTATTCTTCATTATTATGTGTTGGACCTTCACTTCATGGACATTTATGAGGACTCTTCACCGTTGGACCATTATTTGACTAGACCATGGGACGTTGGCTTGATTTTAGGAGGTTTCTCCTTTACTTATGCCCCTTTGACCACATGTCTGGCATACCCATCATTTTTTTCATTATTTTATGAGGGCGACCCTCAATTTGGGGATTTTATTGTAACTACTTGAGTATTTTCACATGGTTTTGACACATGGTTTCTTGTGCCCCTTGTTTTTGCACATGGTATTGTACCTTCCCATGGTTTTCTACACACGATTCTAGAAGGTCACCTCTCCTATATAAAGAAGGCTTTTATCTCATTTGTAATTGGAGTTTGGAGAATAAGAAATATCATTTGACTCACTTCTATTTGTGTTATTGGTTTTAAATTAGTATTTCTTAGGTAAAATTTTTTTGAGGAATCTAGAAAGAGGGTTTTATTTGTAACAGATGAAGATGGATTGAGAAAAATAGCAAGGAGCCATAAGAGGAGAAAAGTGCTACAGTGGAAGAGCTTCATAGGGTAAAGGTTTTCCTTACAGTCTTTAGTTTTTTTATATATAAACTAAAGTATTGAGTTTGGAAAAGCTTCATTTGCTTTCCAAGTCTTACCTTAGGATGGTTTGGAGGCTACTCATTTGCTACTTAAGGAGATGGTAACACACTCTATCACCATCTAGATCTTGGAGCACCAAGACCTTCTTGGGGGAATTTGCTAGGTACACCCTAGGGTTGCCTAGAATCCCAAGATTCTTTGCAAGAACCAAGCCTCAAGGAGTATTGGTTGACCAATTAGCCCAATAGGATAAAGGCATTGGTCTTTCACTCCCTTTCTCTCATCAAAATTTTTGGTTAAGTTTTCCTTTTTTTTGTCTTGAGCAATCTAGGGTTTAATTCTTTATATGATTATATATGTAGAACTGGGTTGCTAAATCCAATTCTTGGTTTAAATTTTTTAGATTCTATTGGATTTGTATTCCACTTGCTAAGCATTGGTTGAATGTTATATTCTTTGGAAGATTGCATAAGCAAGCTAGCTTAGCTAGCTGAAAAGGGGTTTAGATTTGTTTTAAGTTTTGCTATATTTGTGGATATAACCCATCACCTGAAATAAAATCTAATAAGATTAAATATACATATCTTGAATGAGTTCATTCCATCTCACTAGATGCTGGAAAACATATTTCAACTTGATGGCACTAAGTTCTTAAGACTTGTTTTTTTCATTTATCTGTTTGGTGAATGTCTAACGACTTGGATTAAACTTGATATTTATGCAATGTTTGGTACTTCAAATATTCTCAAGGATAGACTAAACATACGAATCGATGCCTCACATAGTTGAACGCTCTAGTTCTTTAGCAAATGATCTTAGTCTTTTTCTGGTTTGAACTTATTCACAAGAGGGTTTATTTTACCTGCTTCTATTATCAACGTTTGGCATATTTCAGTAATGTTTTGATGTTTTTTTATTATAATGTCCATATCTAGTAAAGAAATGCTTGCATTAATGGAAAGACTTGGATTTTGGGTATAATGTCTCAATCATAGAAGAAACAATCGCCGATAAATCAGAAAAAAATCGGAAAAATATCGATTTTTTTGAGGAAACGATTTTTTGTTTAATAAAAATCGAGATTTTTTGAGTTTACAAAAAATCGTGATTTTTTAAAAAAACACGTCGTTGTTTAGGAAAAACGTGATTTTTTGGAAAAAAACGCCCTGTCGCGCCTAGGTTGCGGATTAAAAGCCCAATTTGTTTTTTTTTTATCATTTTGTTTTGCAATTGATGTGGAGAAGCAAGGGAAGAGGTGGAGCAACACAAAAAGCACCAAATTTACGAAAAGTTTCCATTAGAATACTCAATCAAACTTGTAGCTCTTTGGGTTGTCAGCGCAATTGGAGTATTTTTTAAACAATCACTCCAAAAGACGCAACAGGTTAGAACTTTAACAAAGCAATTAGCCAATCACATTTATTGTAATTTAAATTTATAACCCTCGACACTCATTAAGTTTTTTTAATTTTATGACCCTCTTACTGGTTGGCATTCCCACGTCTTAATGACTTGGTGTACGTCCACTACAATCTCTGGCTTTGGATGAGGCAGATAGAGAAAGAGCCAGAAGTGGATGCCATTTCTTTGGACAATATTGATATGTTTTCTAAGTGGAGGGTGGACGTTGAAGCGCCTCTCTTGGATGAGGCACCCGCATGCAATGTTGCCAGAGCGCGGAGTGTTTTTAGGGAGTAGAGCGTCGGGAGCATCATTTTCAAAAAATCCTCGGGAGCAAAGCGTCTTGGGAGCGTTTATTATATATATATATATATATATTGCGTTTATATTAAAAAAACATGCAGAAAGACAAATTAGCTGCAGAATGTATGAAAACGTGCATATTTGTACATTGTAACATTAAAATGGAATCCATAGTAGTAAGTAGTAGTACATCAATGATTAATCATTCGAGCATCAACCATCTAGAATCTAGCAATTACAAACTTACAAACCAACATACAAATTTTTAAGCCATATAATAGAAAGTAGATCATTAAGTTATGGAATGAAATCAGTCATCTAGCAACTGTCAACAATAACATGAGTCATGAACAAATAGTTATGATTATAAAATAGGACATCTGCACTGAATTATGAAGATCGAAAGGTCCAAAACAATAAAGTTTAAACTATGCTAGACTCTAGAGTCCAGTCGCTAAATGCTATGAATCTATCATCTATAGACTGACATGTAAAGTAATGAAAAAGGAGAAACATCAAACAACTATCACATCCTCCTTCCACCAACATGATTGCCGCATGTGCCTCCATGTGGTGGTAGTGGAGGAGCCCGAGAAGGATGAAACTGTGCAAAATTTGTAGATGAAGATGAAACCCCTGTTGCTGGAGTCCTGAACAGGGGGACTAGGGACCGAGTAGTAGCTGGGGGTGGCATCTCATTATGATCATCATCATCAAAAAGAGCATTCTCCAATTTCTCTAAAATAATTACCCCATCCTCCAAATTATTCTCCTCTTGATGGTTGTCCCAACGCTTCAAACTTTTATCCTCCTTTGCCTCCTCACAGTAATGGGACAACAATCGCAAGTTGTAATGAACATTAACCAAGCTCTCTGCCTGGCCTGCATTCAACCTGTTTCTTTTGACGTTGTGGACGAAACTATAGGTGCTCCAACACCTCTCTGCAGAAGAAGTGTTCACCACCTATGGAAGCAACCGTGTTGCCAAACGTTGGAGTTGTGGGGTAACTCTTTTATAGCAAGCTCTGTTGACCGCTGGTTTAGCACAGAGGTCAACTCATTTTCATGAAGATTATTTATGTCGAAGACAGTCATGGTTCTACTGGGTGTTTTTAAACACCGGCACTTGAATTTTTGTAAACGGGATTTCCGCCACCCCTGCGAGGGT
>ML812798.1:140680-166044 GCA_009831015.1 Picea engelmannii
GTTGAAGACGGTTTTTCAGTAATAACAGATGCCCCCTGATGTGTGAGGTTAGGAGGATATGTATAGCTGAAATAGATCAATGTTTATTTTGCTGAGAGTGTCATTGTAAGGAAGAGTGAAGAGAGGAACTGGAAGAGAAATCCGTTGGAGGGAGAGGGAAAATTATGGGACCCAAACCTTTCTCTATGGAGAAAAAGAAAATTTGTATACAAATGAGGCAGGCATGCCCCATGCATGTGTCATGAAACCAAAATGTGGGACTCTAAATGAATATGTATGATGATGTAGATAACTACAGTTCCATTGGGGGGATTGATGATGATAGATGGAAGTTACGAATGGTGAACGAGCTCTGAAGTGAGTAAAGGACGATTGTAAGAAGTGTCGATGACTCATAGGAATTGATGGCCTAACAAATTCAGAGGTCTTCGACTGGTGTGAAAAACTATGACAGTCATATAGTAAGACCCACCATAACATGAGATTTTGTTGAAGTCGAATGTTATGGGGGTCAACAAAATGATAAAGTAGTGATGATTCTCTTTGTTTCTTCTGAGACTCCTCATTGAAAAGGTAATGAGATTCAAGATATTGTCTCCCTTCTAGAAATTGTACTGATGTCGAGAGGAAGGGAGACGTGACACCAAGAAGAAAAGGGATTCTTGAAATCCACTGAGTAATAGATGATATCAGGTACTGATGAGTAACATGAATGAAGTCAAGATGTTGTGGGAATCAATATTTCCCTTGGTTGGGGGTTTGGAGGATGACTAGAAGCAACTGTAAAATTGAATCTAGTGTCAAGGGGACAACTAGATATGGGGTTAAACTGTGCCAGAGGCTAACAAAGTGGGAAAACTCAGAGATCATGGGTACATGGACTTGGGATACTCGGGTTTTGTGAACGATGTTTGTATGAAAACAAGGTGGATTCCCCAACCAAAGTGTTATAACCCTAAATTGCACCATACATGCATACCTGGCATCAAGCCATCTCACTTACTATTTTTGCCAAGCCATCACTGAGAAACTCTTCTTAAAAAACCACATTTTTGAAGATGTGTGTAGCCTGCACCATTACTTCCCACGTACACATGCTTGTTGCACCACTACATCTTGTGTATGTATGCTAGCTGCACCATTACAACCCGCGTATACTCACAAAATTTGTAAAAATTAAAAAGTTGCAAGGAATTCGTTGAGATTACGAGCTATTGGGTAGTTTTCCAATTGTCGCACCACCTATAGCTCGTCACCCAACCAAATAAACACCATTTTTGTGATATAAAATGAGGTGTTGGGGTCTCATTCCAAAGCTAAGCATAAGAATAGTGAAACTCTGTCCATTTCACTTTCCCCAGTTACCCCAAGAATTTGCAGCCACTTTGTGAGTTTTGAGCCAGAATTCCCTATTCTTTCCTTTTTCCTCCATTGCAAGCCTAATACATTCCCTAGAGAGAGCTGAAGAAGAGAAAGATACATGGAAGCATAGTTGGAACTTGGTGAAGAGGATCTCGGACCAGGTTCGAGGAGCAGTCGTCGATCTCATTGTAAGTAACTTTGTGAGATTAATAAAAAGGAATAATTTTTCTGTCTCGAATATGATGTGTTCAATCTTTATGTTTGATTTATATTTAATCATGTCATCTAAACCACTAATTCATATATGAGATGCATGTTCGTAGTTCTTTTTTTGTCTATTTATGAATGCAGTTCAGACTTGGGAGGAGACTTGTAGTTGAGGAGCAATTGAACGCAAAAGGATCGACACCAGATGTAGAGTTTAAGGTAGAGTTACCGAATCATTTTACTTTGTGTTTTATGCATGAATGTGGGGTGTATTTGGGGTAGTTGTTAAAAAGTAGGAGACTTTAGACAGCTAGATTTGCCTACATGTTGAACCCTAGTGTAGTACATAGAGGGGTTTTCCCATTATAGCACAAGGGCGACATGGGTTTCTTTTCCAGGTAAAAGAAGTCCATCGAAGATAATGACGAAAAATCTATGTATATGTTGGAAACAAAGGCTTTATACAATTACCAAAGAAATAAAGAATAATTTGGGTTGAGTATGCAGATACAGAAATAGGTGCCCCAGTGAAAATGGTTTGTCCTGTTTAGAGCGCAAGTTTGTGAAAGATAACTAGTGGAGGGTGGGGGCCCCATGGGTGTGTTTCTATATTAGGTAAGTGGATGGAAGACAATTTGTAGATGGGAAAAATGATGGTGGATGAGATGGAGGGATATTGAAACTATAGGGGTGCAGTCAATAGAACCAAGTGTGATATGATATGATCCGGGAGTCCATTGGGAAGGTTTGCAATATGATGAGAAGAAGTATGGGGAAGGGCATGATACTATTACGACTCCCAATCCTAGGGGCTAAAATCAACATGAGTGTCAAGTTTCCAAGGGGAACTATGAATGGCACAACTCATGTGGGGGTGAGTGCTATTGGTTGATAGTACCAAAATGTGGCAGAGGTAAATATATTGTAGATCTGGATGTAGGGACCCTAAAGGAGAATGTCATAGGGTGTGACTAGGATATGCAATTGAGTTACAGAGGGAATAATTACATGCCATTGTCGAACATATACCTTAAGAGGTTGTAAATCTTGTTGAACAAGTACCTACACACAAAAAATCAAATACCCGACGTGAACAATATCTGATGATAAAGAATATATAAAAACTATTTGATTAAAACTGAATGTGAGCATGCGTACCTAAACATAGTGTGATAAAAATGATACTCTGAGGACAAGTGCAGATGATAACTCGGGGAATGTGAATGTGTAGATGGAGGGATCAGGATCTCATGGCTGAGAATGGATCGAAAAATGAAGGCTCTGGCATCCTATAATAGAGTGTGGAAGTTGGGAAAAAGGATCTATATATGGATGGTGGACCCACAATGCCACCTCATTTGTACCTGTCACTATTGATGATTTGGCGAGACAGTTGTGAGGATATTTTGAGATTACGAGAGCGTGAGGCTATCGATCTGGGAGTGGCGAGAGACATTTTAGTGGCCCTATCATCCTGCATATTGTGAATTTTATAGATTGTAGGTAGGAGTTGTATTGAGGGTCATACAAGAGGTTTTAAGGGTAGGGTCCCATAAGTGCGTGGGAAAAGGGGGAATACATGTGCATATGTGCGTGGGTATAACTCAGTTTCTCACACATTATGTGCGGGTTTGTTCCTAGTAGTCGTGTAATGAGGAGTGTGTAGATGTAGTGAGGAAACACATGCATAATTTGCTGCTATGATTGAGACAATCGTGCATATGGTTGTGTGGGTAGGATAGACAAGTGTGCATGGGATGCACGCATGTACGAGTGACAGTTGTGCACCTGTGTGTGGTTGTATGTGAGATAGTTGTGCATTAGTGCACAACTTTATGAAGAACAATCACACATGTGCACATCTGTATGGGGGAAATTCACGCATTGTGGGAAGGCTAAGGGGTTATGACTTTTTGATATTTATGCTTTTTTGATGGATGATGTGGCTGATCAGATGTTTCTGGGTGGATGCAAGTGATCAACAGAGGACAAATCACTATTCTGGTCCACTGGCAAGAGAGGGACTAGGACCGATTGTGAGAGGTTGTGAGGGTGAAACCTGGGGTCCGAAGACACTTGGAAGCCTGCGGGTTTCTCAAGTTTTGTTATTGCCTCCTAATACGGTCACATGAGTTCCTAGTCTAGTTTTTTATCAGGATGTATAGCATGGATTTGCATTTCTTCATGGTGAGTGGGGAGCAACTGACGTTCTCAATGACATAAGATGTGTATTTTTTGGTAGGACTCCCATTCCATGGGAGGGCGCTACTCATTGATCCCCATCTGCCAGGGGAGGAAAGGGTCGAGAATATGGTGATTATGGGGATCCCCAATATGGCCTCCAATCTGTTGTGTTGGTTTTTTCACATGGGTGAGAAAAAACACAACACTTGCATGCTTAGTTAAGTCAGCTAAACAAGACATAGGTGTGTGAGTTGATTAGATAAAAAAATACACATGAAACAAAGAAATAAAACTAAAAAAAATAAGAAATAAATGTTAGAGAATATTTCAAGAACTAGAACCATGAAAATAAAAAAATGACCAATATATAGCTACCAATGGATCAATATATTGATAGGCTAAACACCGTAGATAAAGGTAGGGACTTATGAATCCCCTCTTCCTCCTTGGGAGGGCTCTTGAGTTCCCTAATAGAGAGCTCTTCTCTTCATGCAATGGCAAGTGACAATGGTGAAGAAACACAATTCCAATCCTCTCAAGAGGTGAGTGAAATGTCCCTTGCTATAGTGCTTGAATGATTCAAAGAGAAAAGATGATTCTCAAAGAAGAATTATAGCAACATAACAATACCTTGAAGTTCTTATTTTTATAGCACACCCATGGCACACATTTATAGTGTCCATTCATGGCAAGATACAACTGGTTCAGAGTGTGAACAATGGGCATTTTAGAGCACTTCCTAGCCCTTAACCAGCCTCCAAGCTACATTTGGCTCAGATCTGAGTGTCAAATCGTGTTGGGGGTCGGACTAGAAGTGGTTGAGAGGCTGACAAGATTCATAAATGTGTCATTCATGAGAAGTGCACAAATTTCCTTGTAGACAGTCATGCATATTGTGCACAATGTGCGCTAAGGGTTGTGTTAGCCTGTGCACTATGCACGAACTTCCTTTGGTGAATTTGTGCACTTTAATTTTTGAACCAAGTGTATAGTTTTGTGCCTTTTTGATGGATTTGATGTTGTAGGTGTACTAATTGTTGGTGGCATTGATGTCTTTCTTCAACCATTGTGTGCAATGTTGTGGACGATTTTTCAGTGATAAAAAAGACCATGTGCCAAAACCATACCTTTAATCATGTAGCAATCATCAATACCTATACCATAGCATGCAACAATTGGAACAATTCCAATATGAAAATCTGATGTGGTTACCGAACTTCCAACTTTATGTAGTTTCCAAATCTGCTGCCGCAGTTTTGTTTCCATGATTCTGCTGCCATGTTTTTTTTTTTAGGATTGTTCTATCGTGGTTTTCCTGCTGTAGTTTTTCTATTGCGATTATTCTATCTTGAGTTTTTTTTCACGATTTTTCTGTCGCAGTTTTTTTGCCACAATTTTTATACCAATTTTTCTACCGCAATTTTTCTGCTGTGAATTTTCTTTATCAATAATACCTACCCAAATAACCTTTCACAAATGGATATTCAATATGCTCAAATATCATGTTCATAAGATACCCTTTCTCTCTTATTTATGCTTCTCCAAGTAGCTTCCTCCAGGGGTTATCTTCTAACCAACTTACGAAACTTCCTTCTTTTTGGGATAACCCACTTCTAACCACTTTGTCCACTTACAACCACTTTATCCACAAATAGTAAACCCTCCACTTATAGTTGCAACTAATTTATTTTTAATTGTTTTCTTGTTGCAACCACTTAACCCATGACTAACCACTTTGACTGGTCAACTTCTTCTAGGAGCTTCTAGAATAATTTGACTTCTTTGACCTTCTTGACTTCTTTGACCTTCTAGGGGCTTCTAGATAACTCATGAGGGTTCTCCAACTTCACATGTCCATAACTCTCTAATCATGAGGAGTTATGTGACATTCCACATATCACCGAAAATGACATGACATATACTATCCATATGGAATAGTTTCTCCTGCAAATTCACTGATATGCATTACATTATTAGTCAATCAAACTTGGGTTCCCTAACCAMACTRYTAGGATAMTCAACAACYTAAYCATTTGGAMTTCAAAAAGCRTCTTCCCRTGAGGTATTTCACCATAAGGGGACCTCTTTGAGAACTTTATCCAAGAGTGTATTCCTATGAGGGATTTCACCATAAGGGGACSACTTTGGAKTTTATCCATTTGGTTCTTCCTATCAACCATGACATTACATAAATGATACAACTCCCTTTAATATCAACACATCATTACGACACCACTTGACATCAACCCTTTGACAATAATTAAATCAATGACCATCTAACCAATAATCAATATATCAATGATACAAACACATCACTATGGCAATACTTGACATCAATGACAACATAGTACAACAAATTCTAATCCAACAATATTAGTGATCATCTGAGCTAAACCAAAATAGTGACCCCTAAAAGGAATAAGAGGCATGGAATACTCTAATTCCCACACTAATAAATAACAGAAGAATGTGCAAAAAACTAAATAATTATAGCTGCAATAATAAACAACAGAAAAACATACAATCATTAAATATTGATTTACTTTGGAAAACCCTTTCACGAGAAAAACCCAACACTCCAAAGAACACTCATTGTATTATTCAACAACTAAAAAATGGTTATAATACATTACAAAGTCTCAATGATCTCAATAGGAGTGTTCAACAACATAAAGGTTCTATAAAAAATTTAGTGGCATAGTAGTACGTTAAAAAAACACTCAATTAGCCCGCAACCCAAGCATTCAATAAATAGGCATAAGAAAACCATAAACCATTTATTGTTTCTTGATTCTACATGTTGAAAATCATCAAAACATTTGTGGCCAACTTTTATTGCTCAGCATTAATTTCCTTCTTCTATTCAATATTCATTTTCTGCTACTGATTAGAAATCATTGAGATAACTACTCTACTACAAAACTACAAGTTGTATGACACAATTGTCACAACATTCTTCCACTTGGCATATACCTTGCAAGAGTATAAGGGAGAATACATCAAAATGTGCACTCACATATAAGGGCCTGTTGGCAGCCAATTCACATTTTGTACTGTCCTTATAAGCTGCTTACAACAATGTTTTACAAACCTTAATTTTTCGTCGCATTGCTCAAATAAACGACACTTTTATTTTTGCGCTATTTGCACACTTACCTTCATTTTTGTTTTCACGACTGTAACCATGAAAACTTGGTCTTTCAAAGTCGCATTAAAATCATTATTGAATTGTCATTATCCTCTTTGTCGATATGCCCACTTGCGTTTATATTTTACTTATCATTATACAGTTGGCAAGACCTTTGATCTGTACTCATTTCACATTCTTCGATTGATTGTGTAATTTTGTTTCATTGAGTTTGTGATACATTGGGGATTGGATCTACATGTTATTTGATTAATCCACTTGGCTCATTGGTATACATAAAAATGCATTGACACATTGGTTAAATTTTTGGTATGAATCGTTCTATACATCGCATGTCCCATAGTCAAACCCTTGGTATTGGTTTCGATTTGTGTTTTTGGTTTTTAAAACTATGGCATAACATTTGTTTGCACGATTGGTTTATCCACTTACCAAAGGTTTCGATTGATTGATTGAAATGGAATAGTTGTAACACATATGTGTTGTGATTTGAATAGTTGAAAGCGTCGGTGGTTGTACCATTGGTAATGACTATTCTGCATGGCAGAAATAGCTCCACCACCTTCGCATGATTACATTAATTCTTAACTCTATCCATGTTTCACCTCTACTAGCATCAGGTAAGCCTGTGAATACTCTCCTCCGGTGTATTCTATGATTCAAACCCTGGCTCGTTCACATCACTTACTGTCTTCTCTTCTCTATGGCACCGGTGGTGCGAATTGAGCCGAACGGTAGTCAAGCCTTGCTACTATTCGATAACGCCCAAAAAGATTTGCAAGATAATGGTTGGCTCATGTTTGTACATAGGTTTGAGGGTTTTAATGTATTTGTTGCACAACAGTTCTCCCTGACTTTTGATGGGTGTAGGGCCAATATAGGTGACATTCAACTTGAAATCAATGAAGAGTTTATCAGCTCTGCCACAGGGTTAGCAGCCATGGGCCAGTGATGGTTTAAAAACTCTAAAGTTGTGGAGGTGCCATGGCTGTTATTGTTCCTCTCACGGAAGGTCACATCCTGTGAAAGAGGTATGCCCATTTCCACGCTTAAACCAAGGTGGCATGATCTTTTGATGGTGGTTAAACAATTCGTGACCTGTGAGGGTCGGTATGGACTAGTTTTTCTTTATCACCTTCAACTGTTAATGAATTTTATGGGTTATCCATTGAACATGCCATTTTACTTCCAGCATAGCCTTTATAAAATATCAAAAAGGTTTAAACGATAAAAGGCCGATAGTATCTTCTTCCACCATGGCCTAATCAGACTCATCGTTGTTCACCACTTACATCTTCACGGTGATAGTTGGCAAGATTTTATCTCTCAAAATGGTTTTGCTGATACAGAGCCTGTACAAATTGACAAGCCTGTGGTTAGTGAAACTAAGGTCAGGCCACCCATGCCTTTCCATGTTCTGTTGCCCTCTCCCAAACCCTCGATCGACCCTGATATTGATTTACCCGACGTCTTAGCAGACAAGGTTGAGGCTGTTAAAAATCCTGTGAGTAAAAAGGTTAAAGGTAACCCTACTATCGACGGAAAAGGTAAAAAGAATGCTCGACTCATATCGAGACTGGCTAGGAGTAAACCTAAATCTAGTGCTGAGCAGAAGGCCATAGTCCTCAGTGAAGAATCAGACTCTAACGTCGAACGCTTCCTAGCTAGTGAGTACCCTTACTCCAAAGGTCTGTGCTCCGAGCCACAATATGACTTCGTTTCTAATTTACTCCCTTGCCTAAGGAACAATCCTAGTTACCCAGGGATCAAGCTACCTAACGAAACCCTCGGTAATTTAAACAAACGCTCACATGCATTTTCAAATCCCAGACAGTCGTCATGTAACCAATGTAATGTGTGGTTGGAATGCTACTATACCGACGTTCCTTTATTACAGTTGAAAATCAAATCATTGGAAAACCAAGTCGCAGTATTGACAAGTGAAAGGGACAAGCTTCAAGCAAATGATAAGAAGCAAAAAACTACTGGTTCCATCGTATTTAGGAATGTCGAATCGGCTACAGCCTTCGTGAATTCCAAAATGTTATGATCAAGTTGTCTGCTCGTCATCCAGGTATGAATTTCGATATCAATTCTGTTCTATGAATTGCTAGATTAATATAATGAATTGAGTTTGGTTTTCAAATAGCTTTGTCTCTTGTTCGAAATGACTCTGTCAAAAAAGGTTATGTTGTTCATCTTGTACATTGTTTTCGTTTTCCTAAAATTAAATGAAGTTTTGATTTGGTTACATGATTTGGTCGTGGCAAGTTTAGCAATTGATTGGTTTTCATCGAGTTGGATTCATTTTGAATAATTATGTTGATTCCAATTAACGAAATCAATGGGTTTTGTTGATTATGTTGATTTCAATTGGATTTTGTTTGTATATGATCTAAACAGAAGGTTTTTATGATAAAATTAGACCACGACTATGTTTTGATTTGATATGATTTCATTGTATGATTTGATTTTTGAAACGATTTCATAGGATTGAATTGACTTGATAGTTACGATGTAGTCTTTTAAATTGGAAAAACAACTCTGTTTTATCAACATTCTCATTCGGACTTGGATTATATCTGACCTTTGTCGAAGATCTCTTCGATGAAATCATGGAATTGTTTGATTCATAATGGCTGTAACAAACTTAATTTGTTCAATTCGCTCTTGTTTGGATTGGATTATTGTGTGTTTTGAGTTAATACCATTGCCTGTTTTGAGTTGGATTCGTATCAAAAATAGATTTAATGTTGCTCTGTTGATCTTAATTTTCAAAACGAGTTTGTTAAACTCAGATCGACATATGTTATCTCTGTTGGATTCTTGTGAGAAAATTCGTCTAGTAGTTCGATTTGAAATGAATTCAAGTGATGATTTCATTGAATATCAATTGATTTTGTTTCCCACACTTGGAAATAACAAATGATCGAATGAGTCCTATAGATCCTATTATCAACCGGCTAATTTCATTATGATTTCGGTTGTGATTATTTACACACCAGTTTTGATTCGATTCGCTAATGGCATGGATCGTTTGTTTATGTTAATACAATTACATCAATTTGAAAATGATCTTGTTGTTTTCGTATGGATTCGATCGTGTTTCATGTTGATGGATAAGGAAGTATAAAAGATTGCATATGATTTGTTGAACTGAATCGATTTCAATTTGATATGAAATCACTTTCATTATTGTTCGATACGATTTTGTATAACCGAATTGGTAACGAATTAAATAGAGCGTACCCATCTCTGTAGTCATTTGATTGATCTAAGTCTTGTTTGATCACAAATTAGTATAACAATTTCAATTTGAATGATTCGTTTGTCTTTCAAATAGCTATTAGATACTTGTTAATAGTTGAATTTAATTCTTTAAAGATTTGAATTAATTTTAATGTTGATTTTGTGTCTGATTTAGACCAGCTACATAATCGCAAGATTCTGTAGCTAGTCTTTAGGATTAGATTCTTATCAGTTCTATCAACAAAGTATCCTCCTAACTTGTCCATTTTTGACCTTTTTTAGGTACATCCGAATTTCATTAGGCATGATGTGGCAGTCTAGGAGATATTTTTGTGATACAATTTTATTTTAGGTTCCTAGTTCAGTCAGACTTGGGATATTTTCCCAGATTTTCTGTAAACAGTTTGATAACTTCCACAGGGATGTTTTACCCTGTGGAAAGTCTTTAAATACTTATTATTTTTTGTAATAAGGATCATCCTCACTTGTGAGAGAACTAGGCTATGGATTTATAATACAAACTGAGACAAGAGTTAATGTCTTGCTACATCTTTCGCTTTCAATATATCAAGCTTTTGTTTCAAGTTTATGCATGTCACTTTGTAGTTGATTATAGACTACTTTAGCTATCATAATCTATTGCAGGATGATATAATTTGATTAATATTTTATCCATATCTGATTTCTTTCATTATTTAAAAGTACAACAATTACTTGGTTTCAGTTAATGAATCGCAGATTTCTCTTCTTCGTTAATTGAATCATGTTGTATAGATCTTTGCATACAGGTTTATCTAACTGTGAAGATTTATAAATCATAAGATTGTTGTAGTTTTTATGTCTTGTTTGTCCTGTAATCATATTTGAAGAGAACTGCAGCTAATTGTTTATGAGAAGTTCATGGATAATTCGGTGCAGGTTTCCTCCCTCCGATCAGCTAAGACAATCATCATATACAGGACAAACCTGGAGCGTTTCTTCAGGTTAGTTTTTATTTAGTATTTAATAGTGAATTTGTTAGTATAGTATAAGTAGTTTGGTTAGATATATGTTTAGTTTAGATTTGTAGTTAGAATTAGTATATTAGTTGTTAGTTTAGTTAGTTTTTGTTTTATTTCTTTTCATAAAATTATAAAATAAAATAAAAATAGCTCTCATTGTCTTAGGACAGAATACAAATGAGTTTTTCAGGTTTTCATTCAAATCTGTAAATTGTAATTGTTGTATATTTTATGAATAAGATTTATTTATGTTAGTAGTTAGATATTTAATTTCTTAGAGTTAGCATAGTATTAGATAGTAGATTGTATATATATAGAATAGTTAGATTAGTTTATTAGTTTGTTTTAATAGTTAGTTTTAGTTAGATTAGTTAATTTAGAGTATTTTTATTTTTCTTTTCTTAGGACTTAGATCGGCTAACGGAGCCGCTAAACCTGTCAGGGTGGTTCATCCCAAACGGCTTGGGTTATTTAGACAACCCCGGACCGGTTCCACTCTCCTAGTTGACGGACGGTCAATTTCGCCCGTCAACAAATGGCACTAGAAGGAGGGCCTGAAATGAATTAATGGCACGAGGCAATCGCAAGACTCCTCCACCACCTAATCGTTCACCTATAGTGACTAGAAGCCATTCGAACGATAATATTCCCCTTCAAACAACAACCACATCAATCGACGATCCACGGGTCACAGTTGAACCAACAACCCCTAATCCTATAGGTGGTGACATACAAGAGATTGTCCGTCAATCTCTTATAAGAACTCATAGTGCCTTCGCCCATTTGAGGCAGCCTAACCGTCCATTGGACCAACCTTTATATTTCTCTGATATTAGAGAACAATTAGGAGGCACTAATCTCACTGTGAATCCTACAGATCCAATCCTAAATCCTGCTGCAGGAGGATCTAGGATACCTCCTTCACCACCTCCATCATCTCCTTCTTCTTATGGAGGAGATTCTTCTCACGAAGGCAGTTCCCCTTCTCAACCTTCCACACCCACTACACCAATGGAAAATCAGAACAACCTTGCTAGACGTTGGCTTGATTAGGATGTCATAGTTGTACCTGGAGCTCAGCATCCTTTACCTAAACAGTCAGAGAAATGGCTTCCCAAGTTTGACCCTGGTTCAAAACAGATCGTTGAAGATCACATTAAAAAGTTCATGTTAGCCATAAGACTCCGTAATGTCGAACATGAAGACGTTGTATGTAGGTTGTTTCCCTATACTTTCGAGGGCAATGCATCCACATGGTACTTTTTCCAACAACCCCATACCATCGTGTCTTGGGAAAAGTTTGAGTCATGCTTTTTGGAAAATTTTGGAGACAGTAAGCCTCCGGAAGTCCTAGTCATGGACCTGTCTAGCTTAAGAATGAACCCAAAAGAAAAAGTTAAAGAATTTAATAAAATATTCTTAACACTTAAAAACTGAATCCCTACAGATTCCATTCCTACTGAGAATATTATAATAGCATACTACACTAAAGCTTTGCATCAAAGTATAGCTATTTGGGTTAAACGATCTAAGAAAGCCACGTTGTTAGAAGCCTTTGAGGAGGCTAGCTAGATTGAAAAATATATACTTAGCCTTAAATACTTTACTAGCAACGAAACAGAGACTAGTCCTTCTTCCAAAAAGAAGATCGAAATCCTCCCCAGACCTACTCAAAGTAAAACACAACCTGAAAGCTCAGATTTAGAAAACTTAACTAAAGTTGTTCAAAAATTGTCAAATCAAGTTATAGACTTAAAAAAGACGACTGAAGAAGCTTCCTCGAGCAAAGGACCTTACAAACCCCCATTCCAGAATCCTTTTCCTACCAACCAACCTAATCCAACCACTGAAGGCCTTAATCTAGAAAGTCTGCAATGCGCCCTTCAAACAATTCTAGAAGCCCAAGATAACTTGATGCCTCCTGAGATTCCTAAGGAGGTAGTTGAAAAAGAGACAGTTCAAGAAGAGGAGTCTTCTCCAAACATTTTTGGACACTTCTCGGATAGCATCTTTCAAGCTAACTTTGAGACAGTACATCCCTATAATACCAGGAGTAAGACAACAAACAAACCTTCTTCCGAAAACACTACAACTTCGCCTCCAAAGCAATCTAAATCAGCTGAAACTAAACAGAGCAATGTGAACCCCAACTTAGATTATGGTGTAGTTGAAGATATTAAAAATTTAAGGGCTAACATTTTTGTTGATGAGTTATTGAAATTTCCATTTCTGCTACAAAAAATGTTACAAAATATCTCAGAGAATGGAAAAAATGGTAATTCAAGTGGTAGCAAGGTTGTGCAGAACAAAGTTCCTCAGAATACTTCCACTAAAAACAATCATGATCCTCAAGATAAAGGAAGTCTTCTTGTAAGTAATGTAAATAATGTAAATGACATAGATAAAGTAGCTTTAGAAACTGCGAGTAAAAAACCACAAGCTACCACTCTTAGTACTCGCAAAAATGTACCTCCATTTTTGTTAACTTTTGAAATATTTAATAGAAACATGCATAATTGTATGGTAGACTTAGGAGCGTCATCCAATGTGATGCCATGGTCTATCTTCCAGAAGATTAACGTTGAAGTTGAACCCTCCACCTTAAAAATCATACAACTTGATCAGACCAATGTTAAAGTCATAGGAGAACTAAAGAATGTGCTTATTAGATTATCGTCTAACCCCAAGGTTCATCAAGTCATTGATATTATTGTTGTGGATATTCCAGAAGTGTATGGTCTATTTTTAAGCAGGGACTGGTTGAAGCAGCTACACGGCTATTTTGCGACATATTGGTCTCACCTATGGCTTCCAGAGACCGACAAGCCTAACAAGATCAAGGTAAATCATGGGCGTTACCTTAAGTTCATGGTCACAGATTTGAACGATCCTAATGAACCATTTACACCTTCTGCTGATTCACCAAAAGTACAAGGGATGGACACCTTCTTCGGCAATTTCATGGTCGAGGCTTCAACTATCACCAATCCAGAACAACAATCCGAGATTGTAGCATATGTGCAGCCAACAGCTTCCACGCAACGGTCTCATGTACCCGATGGAAATCAAATTTGGTCTCTTTATTTCGACGGGTCAAAGTACAAAGAAGGAGCTGGTGCAGGCTATGTTATTATCGATCCGACAAGTAACAAAACATTGATTGCATGTAGGTTGGAATTTTAATGTACTAATAATACTGCAAAGTATGAGGCGTTACTACAAGGTGTCAGAAAATCTTTGGATATGAACATTCAAAATTTTACCGTCTTTGGCGACTCCAAAATAGTGGTTAGACAGGTAAGAGATTCTATCCACTGTCTATCTCCGCATCTCAAAAGCTACCAATCTGAGGTATGGAATTTAATGAGTAAATTTTCTGCTTTCAATATAAATTCTATTCCTAGATTGAATAACTCTGAAGAAGATTTATTAGCTAATGTAGCTTCTAAACTTCTTCCTGCAGAAGGCTTGTCCCTAGATGCATTCTCCGTTGAGCTGTTGTTCCAACCATCTGTTCCTGACAACATCACGAACTGGAGGGTCTTTGACGACGATCAACAGATCATTAACTTTCTGCACATGGAAGAAACTTTTCAAGGCGCGGTGATAGACGAACACATGCACGACGACAATTTGCGTGATTTCACGGTAATACCAGATCCGAGAACTCCTGAATCTTCATCAGATATGGTAAACTCGATCCCTAAATCTGTAGTTAGATTAGAGAATTTGTATGATCTTCAAGATAAATTTAAAAAGACGGTCAACTGTAAAACCAATAGTTCCTCGTTATTATATGAGAAAGTAAACTTAGGAACCAATGATAATCCACAGTGCATTAATCTAGGGTTGGGGTGTTCTCAACAAGAAAAATATGCATTTATTAAATCGTTCAAAGAATTTAAAGATGTATTTGCATGGATGTATGATGACCTTAAAACTTTCGACCCTAACATCATACAACATGTCATTCCTATGAAGCCCCAAACCTTACCCTTTCAATAAAAATTGAGAAAAATGCACCCTAAGCTCGAACTGACCGTTCAAAAAGAATTGAATAAGCTACTAAATGCTAAGATAATTTTTCCTGTTAGACACACTCAATGGGTTTCTAACCTTGTCCCAGTCCGGGAGAAAAGTGGGGAAATTCGACTCTGTGTCGATTTCCAAAATCTTAATAGAGCGTCTGATAAAGACAACTATCTTGTCCCACCCATGGAATAGATCCTTCAACATGTATCTGGTTCTGAGAGACTAACCTTATTGGATGGTTTCTTGGGGTACAACCAAGTCCTGATGTCTCCACCAGACCAACTTAAAACTACCTTCCGCACCCCATGGGGCACTTATGCTTATCGAAAAATGCCCTTTGGATTGATTAATGCTGGTGCCACTTTCCAGAGAGAAATGGACATTTCTTTCCGAGGCCTAATCAATCAGTCCGTCGTAGTTTACTTAGATTATGTTACCGTCTTTTCTAAAAACAAAACCGATCATCTAGCTCACTTACAAGTCGTTCTACAACGATGTCGTAAATACGGCATCTCCTTGAATCCTAAAAAATCCATCTTTGCGGTAGAACAGGGTAAACTCTTGGGATTTATTGTGTCAAGTGAAGGGATGATTATCGACCCCGAAAGGACTCAGGTCATCACAAAACTTCCCCCTCCTACATCCAAAAAATCCATGCAGTCTTTCTTAGGCCAGATTAATTTTGTGAGAAGATTTGTCCCCAGTTTCTCCGAAATGGTCAGGCCTTTACAAAATTTGATTAAGAAAGACACCCAATATCACTGGGGACTCCTATAAAATCAATCTTTTAATGCAATAAAAAAGGCCATAATAGACACTTCGTCTCTCATGAGCCCAGACTTTTCTCAAGACTTTACACTCTACACTTTTGCTTCTGACCGTTCCTATGCCGCCGTCCTAACCCAAAAGAATGTCGAGAACAATGAAGTACCCATTGCCTTTATGAGCTCTGCTTTCAAAGGCATTGAACTTAATTACCCAACAGTAGATCAACAAGCCTACACTGTTTTCAAAGCAGTCAAACACTTCCGGTCCTATCTTTTGAAGTCAAGGATGAAAGTCATTGTCCCTTACCCAGCCGTCAGGAACCTATTAGTGCAGAAGGAACTAGGTGAAAAGAGAGCTAACTGGGTCACCTCCTTGCAAGAGTATGACTTAGAAATCACCCCATCTCAGATAGTGAGAGGCCAAGGGTTATGCAAGTTAGTTGTTGATTCAGCAGCGGGACAACAAGAAGAAAGTGATATGTCAAACCTAGGACAACACGATCAAAATCTAATCTGTTGCGCACAAAACCCTGTCAGTCCTTGGTATGAGGATATAAGGTTCTATCTTGAACATGGGTCAGCCCCCCGTCACTTGGATCCTACTAAAAGAAGAGCGTTTAGATTAAAGTCTGCCTCCTTTCATCTGGTTAATGGTATCCTATTTCGTCAAACTTTTGACGGCGTACTTATGCGCTGTCTTGAAAAAGACAAAGCAGAAAAAGTCTTGCTAGAATTGCATGCAGGAGAAGCTAGTGGTCATTTTGGTGGTGACACCAATTCCCATAAGGTTTTAAGAGCCGGTTATTACTGGCCCACGCTTTTTAGAGACGCCCATGCCTTGTGTCATAAATGTATCATTTGTCAGAAAGCATCAGTGTGGTTACAAAAACCAGCCTTTCCTTTGCAACTCGTTTTAGTAGATTCTCCTTTTCAGCAGTGGGGCCTTGATATCATAGGTCCAATCAACCCTCCATCCTCACAAGAGCACAAGTTTATTGTGACAGCCATAGACTATTTTACCCGATGGTCTGAAGTTGCTGCATTAAGAACTGTCAACACCAGTCAGGTAATTGCCTTTCTAAATTTGAATATTATCACTCGTTTTGGTATCCCTGACTGTTTAGTATTCGACAATGCTTCTTATTTTTCCTCTCTTGAGATGAGCGAGTTCTCTTTGGAAAAAGGAATTAAATTGAAGTATTCTTCTAGTTATTACCCCCAGGGCAACGGATTGGCAGAATCAACAAACAAGAATTTGATTAAAACCATCAAGAGAATGGTGGTTGAAAATCACAACAATTGGCACAATGCACTGTTAAATGCGTTGTGGGCTGATAGGGTAATGCCAAAATCTTCTATAGGCAACTCCCCCTTTTTTCTCATTTATGGCATATAAGCAATTCTACCACCTCACATTCTTCTTCCTTCACTTCAGTTATCACAGAAAATTCAAGAAGAAGATTGTCCCCCTTTGGAAAACCGAATTAATGCTTTGATGAAGCTAGAAGAGGTAAGAGCCCAAGATAAACATAAGTTAGATCAGCATCAACTATTGGTTAAAAGATGGTTCGATTCTAACTCTGCTTCTGATAGGAATTTTGAAGTAGGTGATCTCGTCTTAAAATGGGACAAACCACATGAGGGAAAGGGAGAGCACACAAAATTTCTAAACTTGTGGGTTCGACCGTTTTTAATTGTTGAAAAGTTGGGTCCCAGTTCTTTCTGATTGTAGAATCTTGAGGGGCAGCCTGACACCTATCCGGTGAATGGCCAAGCCTTGAAAAGATACTTTGCTTGAAAACAACCCTTGTACGATATGTACATATTTTGCTTTTGTTTGTTTTTTCGTTTTCTTTTGTTTTTTAATTTTTCCTTTGAGTTTATCAGTTTGTGTTTTTGGAAATACACATACCTGTATACTGAGATTTTTAGACAAAGAAAACAAAAAATTCCTTTGTTGAAATAACTACTAAGAAAATTGCATAAACATCAATGGTATTTTTTTGAAATTTATATCTGTGATGGCAAAACATCTGTTGTTTGAAAGAAGTTGACTGATTTTGATCTCTGAGTAAAGCTTGTCATGATCATCTATTATCTTTTTATGTTGTCCCTATTCCTTAAGGGAATGACTCAGAATATGTTTCCCTACCTTAGGAAGTTATTTTTGTAAATAAAACATCTCTGGATCTTAATAAAGGAAAGTTCTAAAAAAAATTCTGATGAGGTCTTAAAAAATATGTTAAAATATCATGATTTTCAGCGTCACCCCGCTCAACTATATATCATTGAAGAAAAACAAAACAAAACAAATTATTAATTGAGCTGTGGGAAGTGCTTGTAAACCCACTGGGATGTTGAACAAGTCTCCTGGTAGCAAGTAAATGCATGCATGATGCCAAGACAACTTCGTCAGGGTACTGAATAGGCCTGCTGGTAGCGAAGCAATGTCGGGTTTATGAAAATTTGCAAATAAGAAACCTCTTAACTATAAAAAGTCATTTATTCTGATCTGGAACTTCTTGGTAGGATACGGATGTCAGAGTGGGTTAAATGGAAACCCTGTCGAGGCTATGGACGCTTGCTGGCAGCAATGGCTCTGTCAACAGTATTGGAGATTTTATCTTTAACATCATGACTCGCTAGTCTTAAGACTGTTATTTGTTTTCATCTTTTAAAACACTGCTGGAATAGTTGGTTAATGATGATGTTTATACGATTTGTTGGTTGTTGTTTTTGAGTTGGCATTATCTTTGTTGTCCTAATCTGAATTTGTTCTATTGGCAGAGATAACTGCTTCTACCAGTGTATCGCCATTGTTGGCAGCCAATTCACATTTTGTACTGTCCTTATAAGTTGCCTACACCAATGTTTTGCAAACCTTAATTTTTCATCGCATTTCTTAAATAAACGACACTTTTATTTTTGCATTATTTGCACACTTACCTTCGTTTTTGTTTTCACGACTGTAACCGTGAAAACTTGGTCTTTCGAAGTCGCATTAAAATAATTATTGAATTGTCGTTATCCTCTTTGTCGATATTCCCACCTGCGTTTATATTTTACTTATCATTATATAGTTGGCAAGACCTTTGATCTGTACTCATTTCACATTCTTCGATTGATTGTGTAATTTTGTTTCATTGAGTTTGTGATACATTGGGGATTGGATCTACATGTTATTTGATTAATCCACTTGGCTCATTGGTATACATAAAAACGCATTGACACATTGGTTAAATTTTTGGTATGAATCGTTCTATACATCGCATGTCCCATAGTCAAACCCTTGGTTTTGGTTTCGATTTGTGTTTTTGGTTTTTAAAACTATGGCATAAATTTTGTTTGCACGATTGGTTTATCCACTTACCAAAGGTTTCAATTGATTGATTGAAATGGCATAGTTGTAACACATATGCGTTGTGATTTGAATAGTTGAAAGCGCCGACGGTTGTACGATTGGTAATGACTATTCTGCATGGCAGAAATAGCTCCACCACCTTCGCACGATGTCATTAATGCTTACCTCTATCCCCATTTCACCTCTTCTAGCATCGGGTAAGCCTATGAATACTCTCCTCCGGCATATGCTATGATTCAAACCCTGGATCATTCACATCACTTACTATCTTCTCTTCTCTATGGCATCGGTGGTGCGAATTGAGCTGAACGGTAGTCAAGCCTTGCTACTGTTCGATAACGCCCGAAACTATTTACAAGATAATGGTTGGCTCACGTTTGTACAGAGGTTTGAGGGTTTTAATATATTTGTTGCACAACAGTTCACCTTGACGTTTGATGGGTGTAGGGCCAAGATAGGTGACATTTAGCTTGAAATCAATGAAGAGTTTATCATCTCTGCCACAGGGTTAGCAGCCAAGTGCCAGCAATGGTTTAAAAACTCTAAAGTTGTGGAGGTGCCATGGCCGTTATTGTTCCTCTCGTGGAAGGTCACATCCTATGACAGAGGTATGCCCATTTCCACGCTTAAACCAAGGTGGCATGATCTTTTGATGGTGGTTAAACAATTTGTGACCTATGAGGGTCGGTATGGACTAGTTTTTCTTTATCACCTTCGACTATTAATGAATTTTATGGGTTATCCATTGAACATGCCATTTTACTTCCAGCGTAGCCTTTATAAAATGTCAAAAAGGTTTAAACGAGAAAAGGTCGATAGTAGCTTGTTCCACCACGGCCTAATCAGACTCATCGTTGTTCACCACTTAAATCTTCATGGTGATAGTTGGCAAGATTTTATCTCTCGAAATGGTTTTGTTGATACATAGCCTGTCCAAATTGACAAGCATGTGGTTAGTGAAACTAAGGTCGGGCCACCCGTGCCTTTCCATGTTCTGTTTCCCTCTCCCAAACCCTCGGTCAACCCTGATATCGATTTACCCGATGTCTTAGCAGACAAGGTTGAGGCTGTTAAAAAGCCTGTGAATAAAACGGTTAAAGGTAACCCTACTGTCAACAGCAAAGGTAAAACGAATGCTCGACTCATATTGAGACTGGCTAGGAATAAACCTAAACCTAGTGCTGAGCAGAAGGCCATAGTCCTTAGTGAAGACTTGGACTCTGACGTCGAACGCTTCCTAGCTAGTGAGTACCCTTACTCCAAAGGTCTGTGCTCCGAGCCACCCTATGACTTACTTTCTAATTTACCCCCTTGCCTAAGGAACAATCCTAGTTGCCCAGGGATCAAGCTACCTAATGAAACCCTCAGCAATTTAAACAAACCCTCACTTGCATTTTCAAATACTGGACAGTCGTCATGTGACCAATGTAATGTGTGGTTGAAATGCTACTATACCGACGTTCCTTTATTATAGTTGAAAATCAAATCATTGGAAAACCAAGTCGCAGTATTGACAAGTGAAAGGGACAAGATTCAAGCAAATGATAAGAAGCAGAAAACTACCGGTTCCATCATATTTAGGAATGTCGAATCGGCTACAGCCTTCGTGAATTCCAAAATGTTATGATCAAGTTGTTTGCTTGTCATCCAGGTATGAATTTCGATATCAATTACGTTCTATGAATTGCTAGATTAATATAATGAATTGAGTTTGGTTTTCAAATAGCTCTGTATATTGTTCGAAATGACTCTATCAAAAAAGGTTATGTTGTTCATCCTGTACATTGTTTTCGTTTTCCTAAAATTAAATGAAGTTTTGATTTGGTTACACGATTTGGTCGTGCCTAGTTTAGCAATTGATTGGTTTTCATCGAGTTGGATTTGTTTTGAATAATTTTGTTGATTTGAATTAACGAAATCAATGGGTTTTTCTTTCAATTGGGTTTTGTTTGTATATGATCTAAACAGAAGGCTTTTATGCTAAAATTAGAGCACGACTATGTTTTGATTTGATATGATTTCGTTGTATGATTTGATTTTTGAAACGATTTCATAGGATTGAATTGGCTTGATAGTTACGATGTAGTCTTTTAAGTTGGAAAAATGACTTTGTTTTATCAACATTCTCGTTCGGATTTGGATTATATCTGACCCGTTTCGAAGATCTCTTCGCTGAAATCATGGAACTGTTTGATTCATAACGACTGTAACAAACTCAATTTGTTCAATTTGCTCTTGTTTGGATTGGATTGATGTGTGTTTTTAGTTAATACGATTGCCTGTTTTGAGTTGGATTCGTATCAAAAATAGATTTAATGTTGCTCTGTTGATCTTAATTTTCAAAACGAGTTTGTTAAACTCAGATTGACATATGTTATCTCTGTTGGATTCTTGTGAGAAAATTCGGCTAGTAGTTCGATTTGAAATGAATTCAAGTGATGATTTCGTTGAATATCAATCGATTTTGTTTCCCACACTTGGCAATAACAAACAATCGAATGAGTCCTACAGATCCTGTTATCAACCGACTAATTTCATTATGATTTCGGTTGTGATTATTTACACACCAGTTTTGATTCGATTCGCTAATAGCATGGATCGTTTGTTTATGTTAATACAATTAGATCAATTTGAAAATGATCTTGTTGTTTTCGTATGGATTCGATCGTGTTTCTTGTTGATGGATAAGGCAGTATAAACGATTGCATATGATTGGTTTAACTGAATCGATTTCAATTTGATATGAAAGCGATTTCATTACTATTCGATATGATTTTTTATAACCGAATTGGTAACGAATTAAACAGAGCGTACCCATCTCTGTAGTCATTTGATTGATCTAAGTCTTGTTTGATCTCAAATTAGTATAACAATTTCAATTTGAATGATTCGTTTATCTTTCAAATAGATATTCGATACTTGTTAATAGTTGAATTTAATTCTTTAAAGATTTGAATTAATTTTAATGTTGATTCCGTGTCTGATTTAGACCAGCTACAGAATCGCAAGATTCTGTAGCTAGTCTTTAGGATTAGATTTTTATCAGTTCTATCAACAAAGTATCCTCCTAACTTGTCCATTTTAAATACTTATTATTTTTTGTAATAAGGATCATCCTCACTTGTGGGAGAACCAGGCTATGGATTTTTAATACAAACTGAGACAAGAGTTGATGTCTTGCTACAACTTTCGCTTTGAATATATCAAGCTTTTGTTTCAAGTTTATGCATGTCACTTTGCAGTTGATTATAGACTACTTTAGCTATCATAATCTATTGCAGGATGATATGATTTGATTAATATGTTATCCATATCTGATTTCTTTCATTATTTAAAAGTACAACAATTACTTGGTTTCAGTTAATGAATCATAGATTTCTCTTCTTCGTTAATTGAATCATGTCGTATATATCTTTGCATACAGGTTTATCTAACTATGAAGATTTATAAATCATAAGATTGTTGTAGTTTTTATGTCTTGTTTGTCCTGTAATCATATTTGAAGAGCACTGCAACTAATTGTTTACAAGAAGTTCGTGGATAATTCGGTGCGGGTTTCCTCCCTTCGATCAGCTAAGACAATCATCATATACAGGACAAACCTGGAGCGTTTCTTCAAGTTAGTTTTTATTTAGTATTTAATAGTGAATTTTTTAGTAAAGTATAAGTAGTTTAGTTAGATATATGTTTAGTTTAGATTTGTAGTTAGAATTAGTATATTAGTTGTTAGTTTAGTTAGTTTTTGTTTTATTTTCTTTCATAAAATTATAAAATCAAAAAACAATAGCTCTCGCTGTCTTAGGACAGAATACAAATGAGTTTTTCAGGTTTTCATTCAAATCTGTAAATTGTAATTATTGTATATTTTATGAATACGATTTATTTCTGTTAGTAGTTATATATTTAATTTCTTAGAGTTGGCATAGTATTAGATAGTAGATTGTATATATATAGAATAGTTAGATTAGTTTATTAGTTTGTTTTAATAGTTAGTTTTAGTTAGATTAGTTAATTTAGAGTAGTTTTCTTTTTGTTTTATTAGGACTTAGATCAGCTAACGGAGCCTCTAAACCCTTCAGGGTGGTTCATCCCAAACGGCTTGGGTTATTTAGACAACCCCGGACTGGTTCCACTCTCCCAGTTGACGGACGATCAATTTTGCCCGTCAACAGGGCCATAAGGCCCAAAGACTTATAGCACCACTTGAATTTACACATGCTCATTGGTCTTGTCTTGCAACATTATGCAAAGTGTCAATGTTTCTAGTATCAAATTTCCATCCTCTACCATGTCCCGAATGAAATGGTACTGGATATCGGTATATTTTGTCCTTTGATGAAAGAGTAGATTCTTATCTCGGAAAATGAAAAAGTTACTATCACATTGAACTATAATAGCTCTCTAAATTAGCCCTACATCTAAAAATGGTTTCATAAGCCAAATGGCCTCCATGAGTAGCTGCCATATACTCTACCCCCGTAGTGGACAAAGTGAACACAACTTGTTTCTTTCTCATCCAACTTAATTCTCCACCAAATAGATGAAATACTTATTTGTTGGTATATATTCTTCTATGTACATCCCCGACCCAATTAGAATCCACATAATCTTGTATATCCACTAAGTAATGGTCCCATATAAATTCACTACAATAAAAAATTGAATATTCAAAAGTACCTCACAAATAACTAAATACCCTCTTCACTACAACTTAATGTTCACGTCGGGATTATCCATGAATCAACTCAAGAATCCCACTACTTGGGAAATGTCGAGTCTAGTACAAACAATAGCATACATAAACTACCAACTACACTACCATAAGGAACATAAGACATATCCCCTATCTGTAGGAGTGTTGTAGGACACTACTCAATGAAAACTAGCTCCCATAGAAATTGGAACACGCAATGGTTCGCAACCTACCATGAAAGACTTTTACAACATAGATTCCACATACTTACTCTAGCTCAACCAAAGATTTTTGTTTTCTTTATGTCTCCTGATCTTCATTCGTAAGATATATTTGGAAGTGTTGAAATCCTTCATGTCAAATTCTGTTTAAAGTTGAGACTTCAAATCACAAATCAATCCTTACTATTACCAAAAACAACATGTCATCTATGTAAAAAGTGATAACAAGGAGATGAATACCATCATGTTTGTAATACACACGATGATTTGATTTGGATCTTAGAAATCCCAATCTCAACATAATTGAACGAAACTTTTGGTACCATATTATGTGAGACTATTTGAGACCATATAAATACCTTTTTAATTTGCAAACCAGTGACTCTATATATAAATCAAAAGCTACTAATATATATATAACAAAAACCTAATAGATGTTAACTTAGCAGCTAGTGGAAAAAAATCTCACCAAAGTTTATTCCCTCAACTTGAGAATATCCTTTTGCAACCAACCTTGTCTTATACTTTTCAACATTGTCATATGAACTGATCTTTTTTTAAACACCCATTTACATATGATGAGTTTCCATCCATCAAGAAATGGTACCAAGTCTCGTGTATCATTCTTTCTAAGTGAAACCATATTCTCATTCATGGTCATCTAAGACTCCTTATTTTCCATGTCCATTACCTCTTTCACAATTCTAGGCTCATGGATGTTAGTAGATAAAGAAAATATACTTATGAAATAAGATGGACTATAATTAAACCTATCTCGTTTCTTTCTTGTTGAGGGATCCTCAAAGCCTAAGGTGGATTTTCTTCCTCCTCTTTCGAACTCGTTAAAACGTCCTCCTCATTAGGTCCATCATAAAATTTATTTTCATTTTCTACTTCATCTTTCTCGGTCTTGTATGGTTTCTAAACCACTAACTTCTTATCATCCTATTAAAGTTGAATCACTATGGGAGAAGACTTAACTTCTCTCAAAATAACATTTCTTCTATATAAAACTTTCCCAACCATATGATTCGAAAGCTTGTACCTTTCACACCAATTCCATAAGTAATGAAGATGTGTTTCACCACCTTGTTATCCAACTTCAACCACTTCTCCTTAGGAACATGAGCATATTCCTC
>ML812798.1:166684-185662 GCA_009831015.1 Picea engelmannii
ATTCTCACTTGTATGGCCCAATATCTGGTGCTATAACATTGTATTCTCTATAGGAAACTTAATTTATGAAGTAATAGCTTGTTTAGGTACCCAGAAAGCATGGCCATCAAATTTAGATACATGTTTTGATGGTGAAGGTGTAGATTTTACAAATCTCTTTGATGAAAAAATTGAAGAACTATTACATTGAATGGTGTATGCATAAAGTTGTAACAAAGTGCATTTTGGAAATACTTCACACACACCTATGATTTCATTTTCCTAAGGTTTTCCCTATGTTTACTAGTCATTATTCAGTATCCTATAGTGTAGGGAGAATATTCCTCTAGGATAATATTCTCTTGAGTTCACACTTCAGTTTGATCAGTTGAGTGGAGTCTAGATGCCACATTGGGATCATCACCATGCAACATTGGGATCATCGCCATCTAATGCGTATTTTCCTGGGGATAATCACCAGACTATGAAATTACTCTTGATTCCCCGATCTCCTCCTCACTTCACTTTGTTTCCATAAGTTAACTGAAGACTGAGAGACTAGTTAACTCAGACTAGGTGGCAGTTAACTCTCGTAACTTCCTGAGAGACTAGACTAGGTGGATGTTTAATCCTGTAACAGTTGATGTGTGCTAGATCACTCTATACCACCACTATGGAACATTGTCTTCTCACCTTGTGTGCATTAGTTGAGTTATACAAAGTATATCATGTGTAAATTATCATTCGTTCATTTGTTTATGAGAATTCTTCCATCCTTTATCTCATGTTTCTCTTTTCTCATATTTTCTCTGCAAACTGTGTATGTCATTTTCTAGCTAGATATTTTATGTGTAAGTTCAACACATTTACAAGGTATCCAATTCGATGTATTGCTAGGAAAAAGACACACCGGATTCTTTTTGCAGGTGCCGAAGATTGAAGACAGTGAAAAAATGGAATTTCCAAAAGAATTCATTCTTACACCATACAGTTTATTTGCATGGAAGGAGAATCTGATAGTTCATATTAGAAGCATAGGATTATATAGGTTAACCATGAACAAAGATACTGAACCCACATCAGCCATGGACAAATCAAAGTATCTAAATCGAATGGATGAACTGTTTGGAACTATTTGCAGTCTCTTTTCTCTTGAACTCCTCTTTCACATATCCTACTGTAAAACCCCCAATGAAGCTTGGACCACCATGGAATGGATTATTGAAAAATAATACGATATGAGGGGACACATGGTCAATAATGCCTCCAGATCCAAAGGTGGAAAGGGAAGACAAGGGGAGAAATGCAATTACTGCCATAAAGGATTCCATCCAGAATTTGCATGTATGTAGAAATAGATAGATCAAATGGCCCAAATACTTCAACAAAAAATCCTTATATATCGCATCCCTAAGGATGCCAAGAAGAAGAATCCAGAAGATCAGAATCCCAAGCAAGGAAATTCTAGCCATGCTCTGATATCCATTAACTCCTCTCTCGATGCTTGGATCGTAGATTCAGGAGAATCACACCACATGGAAGCCACAAAAGAAGTATACTCTCCATTGGATTCATGCAAAGGTACTCTTATTTTGATGGGGAACAACTCTCCAATCGAGGTCACCGACAAAGTAATAATTGAACTCACAAACGAAAACTTTGAGAATGTGCTTCACGTTCCTAAATTTTTTGTCAATCTTCTCTCTATGTATCAGATGAAAAACTTCGACATCGAAAAGAGATTTATATTCACTCCTGATGTTGTGCATATCTATGACATGAAAACCAATTATGAGGCTGCTACTGGTGAGGTAAATCATTAATCCAGAGTCTACATATTTTCTGAATTTATTGAACCAGATTATGCATTACTGCTTACCGATGTTGATGAAAGTTGTAGGATATGGCACGAAAGGTTTGGGAATTTAAATTTCATATATATGGAACAACTTAGCAGGAAAAGAATGATTGATGGTCTATTTAATATCCACTTCTCCAAAGGAATTTGTGAGGGATGTGTTCTTGGAAACCACCCTCAAGAGAAATTCGACAAAGGAAAGACTCAAAAGGCCTCCTTTCCTTTAGATCTGATCCATAGTGATTTAATGGGAACTTTTCCACATCCATCAATTAGTAAATTAAGGTACGTTGTTTCAGGACAAATTGGTAAGTGTAGACACAAACTGATCTCCCTAGTTTCACCCTGAAACTAGAACAAAACAAGACAATATACTAAAATTTCCTTAGATTTCAGTTGCCAAATAAGAAGAGGATCCAAAACATACCTTTTAAATGTTGTAAACCTGACCTCGCCAATGTGATGTTAGCCCCGCCGTAAGGCTTATGGAGAAATATCTGCAAAGAAAGACAAGCCAACGAAGACAAGAATAACAGAGTCTATTCGATATCAAACTATGTATGTGATCAAGGAATCATACAATATGGAAAAATAGACGTTCATATAGGAAATAAAAAGTATATATGTACTAAAGAATGTGGAAGAAAGATACAAGGATATGGTTTGATGTTGTCAGGTTCCTTCCAACAGTTTCTTGCTTCCCACATGCTTCTGCTCCATGGATTTTGAGACTGTAGATCCGACATCTACTTATGATCTCATCTTGAAAAAGTGAAGTTCAAATCCAACATAGGCCCAAACACTCCATATGAATTAGCTATAGTTGAAGCTAATCCAAACTCTTTTCCCAAATTGACCCAAAAAAGCTATTCTAAAAGATAACTTTCCCCATGAGAGGCATCCTCCTTTAATATGCTGAAAAGGATAGGGTGAGGAGGTTAGGATGATCCTATGAGATCAGGGATGTGACTCAAATCCAAACTGATCAGAGGCCACCTCACCCTTGAAGCTTCTATTCTAGAAGCATCGAGAAGCTTCTCTTTTTATTCGTATGGGCGATCGTCGCACCCTTAACACTAAAAAAAATGCTACAATGTCATAGGACACTGTGGTGAAACCTATGTTGATCCTATATTGCCACACACTTAACACTAAGCAAGCTGTGACAATCCTTCTTTACATGTTTTTCTACAAAGGAAAAGATAATTTCATCTCTCTCAGAAAGTTCATCTTCAGTCTTCTTCAGGGATTAACGAAATTGATCCTTCTAAAGACAAAGGATAGGTGTACATCATTAACAATCATAGGGGTGAATAAAATAATGTGTAACAGTAAGCCCCCCAAAGTATGAAGTTATAACAAAGTGATAGCTGAAATACTTTGTCGAGTGTGTGTTGGGACCAAGGAACATGTTAGTCGGAAGCTTACCAACAAACATGGAAATATAGTACAATAATATATCATCACTGAGGTAGGCATTCCCATACTCAGAATACAAATGAATCAAAGCATAAATGTCAAAATGAAAAGATCCATGTCAAGTAAGATAGGTCATAGCCACCAAACATACATTATGGATCCATGCCAATATGACTCAAATCTAAACATAGCTAGCAAAAATACACGGTGGATCTATGCATTAAAGAATCAAATTTGAACATAGCCACGACTATGGATCTATGAAACAATAGAATCTGAATATACTCCAACGCAACCTGAATCTGTCAGAAAATATTTAGGGTCTTCATCTCCGCCACTCTATAGTACAAATCTAACCATGCGAATACATGTGTTGAACTCGAACATGGTAGAAACCACTTGATTACCGGTCATTAGTGAATAATTCTAACAAGTGTGAGGGAAATCACCATTAATGTCAATGACTCCAAACGTACACTAGTACAATCCAATGGGTGCAAATTTGTGACCTGAAGTCAAACACTCGGTGGAATCTCTCGATCACGGGTCAATAATGAAAACCCACTGTCGAAAGAGAGGAAACCTGTCATTGAGGCATTCACGTTGAGGCATGAAAGTTCCAAGGTACCAATTAGTTTTTAAGTCTAATTATTGAATAATGAGTTGAAGTCGACAGGAAAAGACTCATCATAGGAGGGCCTTAATGTATCCCCCATCAATGACACGAAACAGGTAACAGGATTCCTTCCAATGTTGTTAGGTTCCTTCCAATAGTTCCTTGCTTCCCACACACTTCTACTCCACGTATTCTAAGACTTTAGATCTTACAGCTACTTATGATCTCAACTTGACAAAGTGAAGCTCAAAGCCAACATAGGCCCAAACACTCCATATGAATTAGATATAGTTTAAGTTAATCCAAGATCTTCTCCAAAATTGACCAAAAAATCTATTCTAAAAGCTAACTTTCCCCATGAGAGGCCTCCTCCTTTTATAATATGAAAAGGATAGGGTGGGGAGGTTAGGATGATCCTATAAGATAATGGATGTGACTCAGATCCAAAACTGATTGAAGGCCACCTCACCCTTGAAGATTCTATTCTAGAAGCATCGAGAAGATTCCCTTTTTCTTTGTACGGGCGATCGTCGCACCCTTAAAACTGAAAAAACTACAACAATGTCACAGGCCAATATGGTGCAACCTGTGTCGATCATAGATCATTGCACCCTTAAAACTGAGCAAGGTACGACGATCCTTCTTTACAAGTTTTTTTACAAAGGAAAATATAATTTCATCTCTCTCAGAAAGTTCATCTTCATTCTTCTTGATTAAGGCAATTGATCCTTCTAAAGACAAAGGATAGGTGTACATCACTAACTGTCATAGGGGTGATGAAAACAATGTGTAACAGTAAGCCCCCCAAAGTATGAATCTAGAACAAAGTGATAGCTGAAATACTTTGTCAAGTGTGTGTTGGGAACAATGAACAGCTTGGATGGAAACCTACCAACAAACAAGGAAATACAGTATAATAATATATCATCACTGAGGTAGGCACTCCCATACTCAAAATACAAATGGCTGAAAGCATAAATGTCGACATGAAAATATCCATGTCAAGTAAGACAGGTCATGGCCACCAAACATACACTATGGATCCATGCCAATATGACTCAAATATGAACATAGCCACCAAAAATACAATGTGGATCTATGCATTAAAGACTCAAATTTGAACATAGCCACAAGACATACACTGTGGATCTATGCAACAATACAATATGAATATACTCTAGCACAACCTGAATCTGTCAGAAAAGATTTAGGGTCTTCATCTCCACCACTATATAGTATGAATCTAACCATGGGAATACATGTGTTGAAGTCGAACATGGTGGAAACCACTTGATTACCACTCATTAGTGAATATTGTTAACAAGTGCAAGGGAAATAATCATTAATGTCAATGACTCCCAAGGTACACTAGTACAATCCAGTGGGTGTGAATTTGTGAGATGAAGTCAAACACTCGAAGTAATCTCCTAATCAAGGGTCAATAATGAAAACCCATTTTCGAAAGCGAGGAAACCTACCATTGAGGAATGCAAGTTACAAGGTACCAATTAGTTTCTAAGTCCAATTATTTGATAATGAGTTGAAGTCAACAGGAAAAGACTCGTCACAAGAGGGTCTTAATGTATCCCCCATCAATGTCATGAAATAGGTAACTAGAATTGAAGTATATCATAGTAACAAGTGATTCATGACTAACTCAGGGATGGCCAACACAATAGAAGGCTTAAAGACTACAAAAATGGTCGACACAATAGAAGGATTTTCGGGTTGAACTTCTCTTTGAACATATTCATGACACGACAACTGTCTTGGAAACACTAACTCAACAACAGGGATCACATACCAAATTTTAATCTTATAAAAGAGTATGATCAAGAGACAAGTGTATTTTCCAACCTAGACACAAAGCGATTGAAAATGTTTCATGTTCAAGAGAGACTTACTTCCATAGAATACAGGTTTAAACACATTTCTTTCCTAAATACCCCCCACCATCTATGGAGAGTACCTATTTATTTTTACACAATATTGAGGAGGATAACATATGCTTGACTTGTAAGCTCATCCTTCGGATGAGTCCCCTAGAGTATATTTAACGAACCCTAGGAATGAGTGGTGTGGTCCCATATGGTCCTTTCGATGTTTGTTTTACGAGTCAAAAGAAAGGAAACTCAATGGTCTTTTCATGTTTATGGAGTCTGAAAAGAACTTAAAGAGGACTCCATGACTTCTTCTAATCATGCTTTATTATAGTGTTCCTTTTTTGTAAAGTATTCCGATGAGACCGAAAAAGAGACAAACTACCACTCAAGAGATGTTCTTTCTAATTAACTTTAACAAGCGTGAAACAAAACAAGATCGCTCAACAATATTTTCATATGTAGAGAGTCTGAAAAGAGGTTGAAGAGAACTCCAAGGGGTTCATTTTTCGTATAACCTTTATGAGTCTGAAAAAGTGGTAAAAGGTATACTCGATTACATTCTAAGGTATTTATGAGCATGTGAAAGAACAAATATTAAGCTCAGGATTGTCTTTACTCAACCTTAAAACAAAAAAAAACTATGCTTGGGATAGATTTTATTTTTACACAAGTTTAAAACTAAATAAAACTATTCTTGGACCTGGTTTCATTTTTACACAAGCTTGAAATAGAGGAAACTATGCTTGAGTTAGGTGGTTTCATTTTTACACAGGATTGAACCAAAGAAAACTATGATTGAGTTAGGTTTCATTTTTACACGAGCTTGAAACTAGAGAAAACTATGTTTGTGACTTCCCAACACATTATCTAGGGATGGTTTGTACTTTTCCCCTAGCTTAAGAATCTAGCATCTTAACTTCAGCATGAAGTCGAGAGGTTGTAAGCATTGCCCCCCAAGCATCGTTTCGACCAATGGTACAGGCAGATGAAATGAATCTTCAAATACTATACGTAATGAAGTACTTGACTCAATCGAAGAAGGGGGGAATCTATTTCATTTTTTAACGAGATTTCCACAGAGAATAAAAAATATGATTGAGAATCCAGGTTCAATCCCCAGACCTCAGTTTCATTTTTTTAACGAGCTTGACAAAAAAATATGAACTATGTTCAAGATGGGTTGTTTTATTTTTTAACAATATTAACATAAGATAAGAACTATGCTCGTAACCTCTATTTCATTTTTTAACGAGGTTGCCATAGAGATGCAAAAACTATCCTCATAAGCTCTGCTTCATTTTTTAACGAGGTTACCACAGAGACACGAAACTATCCTTATGGTTGGTTTCATCTTTTAACGAGCTTGAAATAATAAAACAATGCTCAAAGCTTGTTTCATTTCTTAATGAGCTTGGAATTAGAAAACCATGCTCAAACCTGGTTTCATTTTTAATGAGCTTAAAATCAGAAAACCATGCTCAAAGCAGGTTTCATTTTTTAATGAGCTTGAAATCAGAAAACCATGCTCAAATCCTGTTTCATTTTTTAATGAGATTGAAACCAAAAAACCATGCTCAATGCTGGTTTCATTTTTTAATGACCTTGAAATCAGAAAACCATGCTCAACACTCTCTTCTTGATCATGGCTTCCAAGAGGAAAATTCTCCAGAAGGACACCATGTCAAGGGACAAAACTAGTTCATGGCTTCCAAGAGATCTTCACTTGATGGAAGAAACAAACTATGGAAGGAACACATGTCGAGAGATGAGATAGGGGTAAGGAGGTCAGGCTCTAATAGGCCTATCTAAGAGATCACCATGTCAACTGTCAGATCTAAGTCATAAGAGAATGAGCTTACTGTGAGAGGCTCAGTTTTATCGGCAGTTGAAAGCATGGGAGACAACACCACATAATTGACCTATGGCGGGGGCGATATCATCTACATATAAGAATTGTTTAGGGAGGTCATTGGGTTGATGGTCAAGTTAGGGCCAATGAATGAAAGTTGATCAATAGTCACAATTCTTCCATCGTGATGGAAATATATCACATGGAAAAGAGTGGAAACAATATCTTTAATGGCATAGACATAATCTCTCCCAATGAGTAAGTCAAAATACAAGGGGTCTTTGAATACCATGACATCAATAAAGATAGTTTTTCCTCCTAAAGTTATTACAAACTAAGGAAGGATCCCCAAAGGTTGACTGGCTCTTCTGTTAAAAGCTAATAGATTCTATGTAACTGGTAC
Source organism: Picea engelmannii (assembly GCA_009831015.1). NCBI lineage: Eukaryota > Viridiplantae > Streptophyta > Pinopsida > Pinales > Pinaceae > Picea > Picea engelmannii. The sequence goes on from ML812798.1 coordinate 174,692, forward strand.
AAATTGAGGACAACCCAAATCTTTCCAAGCAATAGTGGAAAAAATACTAACGGATGCACCATCATCCACTAGTGTATGAAGAACGTCCCGACCACAAACCTATACTGTAATATTGAAAGGAATGTAAGAGGGAAGACAAGGTCCAGTTAGTGTACCGCAATAAAAAATGATGGCCTCATTACTTGGAGGGGGTTCCACAGGAGAAGGAGGAATTCCCCCTAGCACAGTAGATTCTGTATCAATGAGAAAAACACGAGAATTATTGAGTTTACTCTCTAGAGGGAGAGTAGGATCGATCGATGATAGGATCATATCGACCACTTGGGTTGCATTCTCGAAGGGGAGAATGGGGTCGACAGATGGAAATAGATTGACCGCTTGAGTTTCACTCTCTAACAGGAGAGTGGGATTGACCAAGGATGGGATCAAATTGACCACTTTGTCAACTGGTTCAACTAAGGACGTGTCCATATCGACTACCTAATCAATCGAACTAGTCGACAAAGGGACCAGATTGATAATTCCATGAACTACTTGTGGGTTGCGAGTAATCCTGTAGTAAGCAGTCGGAAGTTGAGGCTAGGAAACAGTCATGTCTTCCAGTAATTTCAAGTCTTTGTCCATACGAGGGAAAAGGTGATTTTGATGAATTCCTCTGCATAAGCTACACGAGAACTTGACTGTACTTTTCTTCTTCCCAATGGTATCGTGACTAGTTGATGGGATGTCATCAACATGTTGTTTAGAGGCTGACGACATGGGTTGGCGAGGAGATATGAACCATATTTATAAGACCTTGGATAGACTAGGACAATCCTTAAGTATATGGATACGCTTACAAAGCCTGGAAGGGTACTTGAGATTATGGGTTATTTGGATGATGTTGGAATCATCAACACTCCCAACATGATTATCAGTAACTGGCTGTTTTCCAATATGTCCGACAGTGGTTGGAAGTTTGGACCCTAGTTTTTCTTTTTCTTCTTAATATTTATTTTCTTTTTCTCCTTATCCATCGGGTTACTAGCTTCAGGGCTTTCACTAGGTGAAGAAGATGAAACGAAAGAATACCTTACAAGTGAAGAAGGAGAATAAGATATTACTGGTGAAGAAGGCAAAGGATCAACATGTGGTTGATTCTCTTGGGGGGAGTGATTATAATTGAAGCACTCGCTGCATTTGGGATTACTGGAGTAGAAAAAAACCACACCAACAATCCAATCGTGAGACCTGGAAGGCTCAAAGTAGCAATGTAAAGAGGTCCAACGTTTTCGTAAGAGGGAAAAAAAAGATTCCCCTGGAAAAGGGGTTCCTTCATTTGTCGTTCCAGGTACAAATTCCATAATTATGGATCCAACCTAAGGCATGTAAGGGAAAAAACAACACACGCTAAAAATATAGGAAGAAAACAAGCAAACAAAACCTACTCACAATGAATGCACTAGTTGGTGATGAAATCCAACGTCGTGGGAACAATGCAATAAGGGGTTGAGATAGAGCAGGTGGAAAAGTTACGTTGACGACTTGCTTAATGGACTTACGCCTTGGTGAAAGCTTCCACACAATAAACATGGATTTACCCTCCAAGGAGCCTGAGTGAGTTTGACCAATGTCGATTCCAGGTACATCGAAGACTTTCCCCTTCAAATTCACCTCGTGTATTAACCCTAAATACAAAGGCCACTAAGGTTACCAAATATCACAAGGATGCTTGGGGAAACATTTGAAAATCTGATATATGCACAAGGGTAGGGTAACTGAGCATGAAATTGACTTGAAAAGGCCTACACATAATTGTTTTCTCAAGTTACCCCCAATAATACGCACAACCACTACACCAAGACCAACAAAGTAGGGTTAGTAACTCTGTTGGCCTTAATGAGACCTCATGATTGACCCTTGTGTGAGAAGGGATTCCAAGGAAAAAATGTAGTAAATGGATTTCACCGCTCCCTAACTGAAGATTCTATGTTTGTTTAAAGATTTGGAAAGTTATATTTCACACCTATTCCAAAGCCCTGCAACTAATCTAATGTAGGTTGCAAAGAGCCCTAGAAATAAAAGTTTCTAGGTAGATTTTAATTAACGCGTAAATTTTATTAACTTGTTACTCAAGAGTAAAATGGCATGGACTAAATGATGTTTTGATCGACTCTAAACTTATGCAAAGAAATGAAGATGCAATTTTTTCACTTTGATGAAAGACATATTACGAGAAGGAGAAAACATTTATCATTCTCGGATGCACACTGTCCCAAGATTTTATTAAACTCATCGATATCAAGATCCTAAAGAAACCAAAAATGCAAAAAACCATGCAATTTCGCTACTTCAAATGAAAGGATGCCCCCAATCTAATTCAAAAAAATAATTTACAACTTTTTATTTCAAATATACACTAAAATCAATAGCGAGATTCTTCAAAAAAAAAGCAACCCAAACTAAAATTTGTCTTTTAAAACGAACTATTCATAAAAAGAAGTGTTCTGTCACTAAACAATTCTAAAGAAAAGCAATGCTTCATAACTAAAAGACACTCAAAGAAAGAGATCCCAATCTTTCAGAAGTAAACAAACTAAAAAATATCTAATATGACTAAAAGCAGATTCAAACACTATCAAGCAAACTATAATCAAACTATAATCAAGCCCAAAAATTCACCCCAAAACCATATCTAAGATCCGGGCAAGGAAAACCACCAAAATCTATTTTTTTTCACAATCACCGTAGGCTGTAAGACAAACCCAATGCGCCAATCTTGATCATCACATGTCACTGAATACCACAGTGTGACAATGTCGCATTGTCTCTCAAAGAAGGGTGCATCGATCAAGGAAAAATCGAAAAAAATAAAAAGAAAGAAGGTTTTCCAGTGAAATAAACAAACAGTGAGTCAAACTGGATCTCCCAGTGACTCAAAAAATAGAACCTAGGAAATCAAAGCAAGAAAGAAAAACTAGGAAAAAAAAAACAATCCCAAGTATGGTCTCCAATTTTGTTTCAGGACAAATTGGTAAGTGTGGACACAAACTAATCTCCGTAGTTTCACTCTGAAAATAGAACAAAACAAGATAGTATACTAACATTTCCTTAGATTTTAGTTACCAAATAAGAAGAGGATCCAAAAAATACCTTTTAAATGTTGTAGACCTGACCTCGCTAGTGTGATCCCAGCTTCGTCATAAGACTTATGGAGAAATATCTGTAAAGAAACACAAGCCAACGAAGACAAGAATAATAGAGACTATTCGATATGAAACTATGTACGTGATCAAGGAATCATACAATATGGAAAATTAACGTTCATATAGGAAAGAAAAAAACATATATGTATTAAACAATGTGGAAGAAAGATAAAACCATATGCCCTAATGTTGTTAGGTTCCTTCCAATAGTTCCTTTCTTCCCACACACTTCTACTCCATAGATTTTGAGATTGTAGATCTGACAGCTACTTATGATATCAGCTTGACAAAGTGAAGCTCAACACTCCATATGAATTAGCTATAGTTGAAGCTAATCCAAAATCTTCTCCAAAACTGACCCAAAAAAGATATTCTAAAAGATAACTTTCCCCATGAGAGGCCTCCTCCTTTTATAAGCTGAAAAGGATAGGGTGAGGAGGTTAGGATGATCCCATGAGATCAGGGATGTGACTCAGATCCAAACTGATCGGAGGCCACCTCATCGTCAAAGATTTTATTCTAGAAGCGTCAAGAAGCTTGTCTTTTTCTTTGTACGAGAGAGCGTCACACCCTTAATACTGAACAAACTGTGACAATTTTGTAGGCCATTGTGGTGCAACCTCCTTCGATCCTATATTGTCGCACCCTTAACATTGAGAAAGGTGAAACAATCCTTCTTTACAGGTTTTTTTACAAAGGAAAATATAATTTCATATCTCTCGGAAAGTTCATATTCATTATTGTTGAGGGATTAAGGAAATTGATTCGTCTAAAGACAAAGGATAGGTGTACATAATTAACAGTCATAGGGGTGACAAAAATAATGTGTAACATACATGATCATTTTTATTGATGATTTATCATGCTTCACATGGGCTTTCTATCTCGGTAGAAAATCAAAGGTATTTCAACACCTCAAAGATTTCAAAGGCCTTATTGAAACACATTCAGGAAATAAGATCAAATCCCTACAAATAGATAATGGGGGGGGGGAAGTATGTCAACCATGAGATACATAATTTTTTTCTTGAGGATGGGTGCTCATTTTTATTGATGATTTCTCATGCTTCACATGGACTTTCTTTCTGAGGAAAAAATCAGAGGTCTTTCAACACCTCAAATATTTCAAAGCCCTTGTTGAAACACATTCAGGAAAGAAGATAAAATCCCTCCAAATAGATAATGGGGGGGAGTATGTAAACCATGAGATACTTAATCCTTTTCTTGAGGATGGGATTCAATTGCAGAAAACGGTTCCCTATACTCCACAACAAAATGGAGTTGTTGAGAGGAAAAATAGATCTATGAAAGAGATGGCATCTTGCATGCTACATGCAAAGTCAGTTCCACATCGATTATGGGATGAAACACTTAATTGTGAAACCTACATCCAAAACAAATATCTACATAGATATGTCAAGGATAAGACCCCCTACGAGGCTTGGAGTGGCCTCAAATCGGAAGTGACCCACTTTCGTATATTCGGTTCTCGTGCATGGGCCAAGATTCCCTATGAGAAGAGGAAGACACTTGATCCAAAGAGAACAAAGTGTATATTTGTTGGATACCTTGACGGTGTGAATGGATACTATGGTTTTGTGAATGATGTCTGTATGAGAAAAATGTGGATTCCCCAACCAAGGTGTTATAACCTTAAATTGCACCATACATGCATACCTGGCATCAGACCATCTCACTTACTATTTTTGCCAAGCCATCACTGAGCAACTCTTCTTAAAAAACCACATTTTTGAAGATGTGCGCACCCTGCACCATTACTTCCTATGTAAACATGCTTGTTGCACCACTAGATCTCGTGTATGTATGCTAGCTTCACCATTACAATCCACGTATACTCACAAAAGTTGTAAAAAATAAAAAGTTGCAAGGAATTCATTGAGATTACGAGCTATTGGGTAGTTTTCCAACCATCCCACCACCCATAGTTCATCACCCAACTGAATAAACATCATTTTTGTCATATAAAAGGAGGTGTTGGGGTATCATTCCAAATCTAAGCATAAGAACAGTGAAACTTTGTCCATTTCACTTTCCCCCCTTGCCCCAAGAATTTGCAGCCACTTTGTGAGTTTTGAGCTATAATTCCCTATTCTTTCCTTTTTCCTCCATTGCAAGCCTAATCCATTCCCTCGAGAGAGATGAAGAAGAGAAAGATACATGGAAGCGTAGTTGGAGCTTGGTGAAGAGGATCTCGGACCAGGTTCGAGGAGCAGTCGTCGATCTCATTGTAAGTAACTTTGTGAGATTAATAAAAAGGAATACTTTTTCTGTCCCGAATATGATGTGTTCAATCTTTATGTTTGATTTATATTTAATTATGACATCTAAATCACTAATTCATATATGAGATGCATGTTCATAATTCTTTTTTGTTTATTTATGAATGTAGGTCATCCTTGGGAGGAGACTTGTAGTCTAGGAGCAATTGAACGCAAAAGGATCAACACCGGATGTAGAGTTTAAGGTAGAGTTACCGGATCATTTTACTTTGTGTTTTATGCATGAATGTGGGGTGTATTTGGGGTAGTTGTTAAAAAGTAGGAGACTTTAGACGGTTAGCTCTGCCTACATGTTGAACCCTAGTGTACTACATAGGGGGGTTTTCTTGCTATAGCACAAGGGCAACATGGGTTTCTTTTCCAGGTAAAAGAATGCCATCGAGGAAAATGACGAAAAATCTATGTATATGATGGAAACAAAGGATTTATACAATTACCAAAGAAATAAAGAATAATTTGGGTTGAATATGAAGATACAGAAACAGGTGCCCCAGTGAAAATGGCTTGGCCTGTTTAGAACGCAAGTTTGTGAAAGAGAGCTAGTGGAGGGTGGGGTCCCCATGGTTGGGTTTCTATATTAGGTAAGTGGATGGAGGCCAATTTTTATATGGGAAAAATGATGGTGGATGAGATGGAGGGATATTGAAACTACACGGGTGCAGTCAATAGAACCAAGTGTGATATGATATGACCTAGGAGTCCATTGGGAAGGTTAGCAATATGATGAGAAGAAGTATGGGGAAGGGCACAATACTATTTAGACTCCCAATCCTAGGGGCTAAAATCAACTTGAGTGTCAAGTTTCCGAGGGGAACTATGAATGGTACAACTCTTGTGGGGGTGAGTGCTATTGATTGACAGTACCAAAATGTGGCAGAGGTAAATATACTACAGAGCCATATGTAGGGACCCGAAAGGAGAATGTCAGAGGGTGTGATTGGGATATGCAATTGAGTTACATAGAGAATGATTACATGCCATTGTCAAACATATACCTTAAGAGGTTGTAAATCTAGTTGAACAAGTACCTGCACACAAAAACTCAAATACCCGACGTGAACAATATCTGATGATAAATAATATATGAAAACTATTTGATTAAAATAGAATGTGAGCATTCGTACCTGAATGTAGCGTGATAAAAATGATACTCTAAGGACAAGCGCAGATGATAACACAGGGAATGTGAATGTGTAGATGGCAGGATCAGGATCTCATGGCTGAGAATGGATCGAAAAACAAAGGCTTTGGGATCCTGTAATAGAGTGTGGAAGTTGGGAAAATGGGGCTATATATGGATGGTGGACCCACAATGCCACCTCATTTGTACCTGTCACTATTGATGATCTGGCGAGATAGTTGTGAGGATATTTCGAGATTACGAGAGAGTGAGGCTATCAATACAGGAGCGGCGAGAGACATTTTAGTGGCCCTATAATCTTGCATATTGTGAATTTGATAGATTGTAGGCAGGGGTTGTATTGAGGGTCATACAATAGGTTTTAAGGGTAGGGTCCCATAAGTCTATGGGAAAAGGGGGAATACATGTGCATATGTGCATGGGTATAACTCAGTTTTCCACACATTATGTGCAGGTTTGTTCCTAAAAGTCATGTAATGAGGAGTGTGTAGCTCTAGTGAGGAAACACACGCATAGTTTTCGGCTATGATTGAAACAATCACGCATATGTCCACGTGGATAGGATAGATAGGTGTGCATGGGATGCACACCTATACGAGTGACAGTTGTGCACCCATGTGTAGTTGTATGTGATATAGTTGTGCATTAGTGCACAACGTTACGAAGAACAGTCGCACACATGTGAAAAGCTGTATGGGGGAAATTCACGCACTGTGGGAAGGCTAAGGGTTATGAATTTTTATATTTATGATTTTTTGATGGATGATGTGGCTGGTCCGATGTTTCTGGGTGGATGGAGGTGATCAAAAGAGGCTAGAGAACTATGCCGGTCCACTGGTGAGAGAGGGACTAGGACTGATTGTGAGAGGTTGTGAGGTCGCAACCTGGGGTCCGAAGATACTTGGAAGCCTACGAGTTTCTCAATTTTTTTTATTGCTTCCTGATATTGTTACATGAGTTCCTAATCTAGTTTTTTATCAGGATGTAGAGCATGGATCTGCATTTCTTCATGGTGAGTGGGGAGCAACTGACGTTCTCAATGACAGAAGACGTGTATTTTTCGGTAGGACTCCCATTTTGTGGGAGGGCGCTAGCCATTGATCCCCATCTACCAGGAGAGGAAAGGGTCAAGAATATGGTGATTAAAACTCAATGTGAACATGCGTACCTAACCGTTGTTTCAGGACAAATCGGTAAGTGTAGACACAAACTAATCTCCCTAGTTTCACCCCAAAACTAGAACAAAAAAATGAAATATACTAAACTTTCCTTAGATTTCAGTTTCCAAATAAGAAGAGGATCCAAAACATACCTTTAAATTGTTGTAAACCTGACCTTGCCAATGTGATGCTAGCCCTGCCGTAAGGATTATGGAGAAAAATCTGCAAAGAAACACAAGCCAACGAAGATAAGAATAACGGAGTCTATTCGATATGAAACTATGTATGTGATCGAGGAATCATACAATGTGGAAAATAGACGTTCATATAGGAAAGAAAAAGTATATATGTACTAAAGAATGTGGAAGAAAGATACAAGCATATGGCTTGTTGTTGTCAGGTTCTTTCCAACAGTTTCTTGCTTCCCACACACTTCTTCTCCATGGATTTTGAGACTGTATATCCGACATCTACTTATGATCTCATATTGACAAAGTGAAGTTCAAATCCAACATAGGCCCAAACACTCCATATGAATTAGCTATAGTTGAAGCTAATCCAAACTCTTTTCCAAAATTGACCCAAAAAAACTATTCTAAAAGCTAACTTTCCCCATGAGAGGCCTCCTCCTTTAATACGCTGAAAAGGATAGGGTGAGGAGGTTAGGATGATCCCATGAGATCAGGGATGTGACTCAAATCCAAACTAACTAGAGGCCACCTCACCCTCAAAGCTTCTATTCTATAAGCATCGAGAAGCTTCTCTTTTTATTTGTACGGGCGATCGTCGCACCCTTAACACTAAAAAAAATATGACAATGTCATAGGCCACTGTGGTGCAACCTATCTCGATCCTAGATTGTCGCACACTTAACACTGAGCAAGATGTGACAATCCTTCTTTACATGTTTTTTTACAAAGGAAAAGATAATTTCATCTCTCTCGGAAAGTTCATCTTCATTCTTCTTCAGGGATTAAGGAAATTGATCCTTCTAAAGACAAAGGATAGGTGTACATCATTAATGGTCAGAGGGGTGACAAAAATAATGTGTAACAGTAATCCCCCCAAAGTATGAAGTTAGAACAAAGTGATAGCTGAAATACTTTGTCGACTGTGTGTTGGGAACAAGGAACATGTCAGTCAGAAGCTTACCAACAAACAAGGAAATATAGTACAATAATATATCATCATTGAAGTAGACATTCCCATACTCAGTATACAAATGAATCAAAGAAGAAATGTCAAAATGAAAAGATCCATGTCAAGTAAGACAGGTCATGGCCACCAAACATACATTGTGGATCCATGCCAATATGACTCAAATCTAAACATAGCCAGCAAAAATACACTGTGGATCTATGCATTAAAGACTCAAATTTGAACATAGCCATGAGACATACACTGTGGATCTATGAAACAGTACAATCTGAATATACTCCAATGCAACCTGAATCTGTCAGAAAATATTCAAGGTCTTCATCTCCGCCACTCTATAGTACAAATCTAACCATGCGAATACATGTGTTGAACTCGAACATGGTAACAACCACTTGATTACCGGTCATTAGTGAATAAAGTTAACAAGTGTGAGGGAAATCACCATTAATGTCAATGACTCCCAACGTACACTAGTACAATCCAACGAGTGTGAATTTGTGAGATGAAGTCAAACACTCAGTGAAATCTCTCGATCACGGGTCAATAATGAAAACCCACTATCGAAAGAGAGGAAACATATCATTGAGGCATGCAAGTTCCAAGGTACCAATTAGTTTTTAAGTCTAATTCCTGGATAATGAGTTGAAGTCGACAAGAAAAGACTCATCACAGGAGGGCCTTAATGTATCCCCCATCAATGACACGAAACATGTAACAAGATTTGAAGTAGATTAGAGTAAAAAGATATTTAGGATTGAAGAAATGGTCGATGCAATAGAAGAATTTCCAGGTTGATCATCTCTTTCAACATATTGACGACATGCCAATTGTCTTGGAAAAACTGACTCAACAACAGGGATCACAGACCAAATTGTAATCTTATAAAGGAGTATGATCAAGATACAAGTGTATTTTCCAACCTACACACAAAGAAAGTGAAAGGGTGTTATGTTCAAGAGAGACTTACTTCCATAGAATACAAGTTTAAACACATTTCTTTTCCAATTTCCCCCCACCATAATTAGTGAGTAACTCTTTATTTTTACACAATCTTGAGGAGGATAACATATGCTTGACTTGTAAGCTCATCCTTTGGATAAGTCCCACTGAGTATAACGAACCCTAGGAAGGAGTGGTTCGGTCCCATATGGGCCTTTCAATGCTTATTTTATGAGTCCAAAGAAAACAAACTTAGTGGTCTTTTCATTTTTATGGAATCTTAAAAGAAATTAAAGAGGACTCCATAACCTCTTCTAATCATTCTTGATTAGAGTGTTCCCTTTTTTTAAAGTATTCTGATGAGACCAAAAAAGAGATAAACTACTGCTCAAAATACGTGCTTTCTAATTCATTTTAACGAGCGTGAAAGACAACAAGATCGCTTGACACTCTTTTCATATTTAGAGAGTTTGAAAAGAGATTAAAGAGAACTAGAGGGGCTTAATTTTTCGTATAACCTTTACGAGTCTGAAAAAGTGATAAACACATACTCAATTACATTATCAGGTATTTATGAGCATGAGAAAGAAAAAAGACTAAGATTGGGATTGTTTTTACTCAAGCTTAAAACAAAACAAAACTATGCTTGGGATAGATTTTATTTTTACACAAGCTTAAAACTAAAAAAAACTATACTTGGACCTGGTTTCATTTTTACACTTGCTTGAAATATAGGAAACTATGCTTGAGGTAGGTGGTTTCATTTTTAGACGAGCGTGATGTTGGAAATGTTTAACAGGTTGTCATTGATGGCAAGTATAGCAATGAAGATGGCATGAATACAGGAAGAATGTAACAGACATGCACCAGAAGTATTTTGGGAAGAAGCTGCAGAGAAACCTCGATAAGATCAGAAGAGATAGTGCAGAGGATGTTTGGTATGTTTTGTTGAAATATCTGAGGTCCTATGAGGCTGCCAACTAAGGTCTGTCCTTGACCTTAGGATGGCTCTAAGTTTCAACTGTTTGCTGTCCCGTTTCTGCTGTTTTAGGACAGCAAGCTGTCATGTACTTGCTGCTCAATGTTTT